>CANYBF011758643.1:0-25171 GCA_948192965.1 Dalechampia spathulata | reverse complement strand
TTTCTGATGAGATTTTATCTCAAGAAGTATTATTAGTATATCAGCATTTTAAAACAAATTTTAGACCTCCTCAGGGAGATAAAAGTATTCCTCCTCTTATATATTATTGTATGTCTTTCTTTACACCTTGGGTGTACCAATAGTATTTGGACTTTCAGTATATTTCGGGAACATATATTCCTATTATAGTAAAAAATCATAAAATAAAATGGTGGAATGCTTTTAGAAATACCACCACAGAGATATCAGTAAAACAATATATCGCTAAAAGGCAGGCTCTCACATATAGTGGAAGGGTGACCCTTCGAGATCAACCTTCGTTTGGGTCCCAAAAGGCCCAGTGTCAAGCTATGTTAGCAGCAGCCAGGACACCTGAAGAGTATAGTGCAATTTATTAACAGGTGTTTGAATGTCTAGGTTCAACATCTGAAACAGTAAAGCCAGCAAGGTCCAAGTCAAGTAAAGCATCTTCCAAGAAATCTCAAGGAAGACATAAAATTCAATCAAGTTCAAGTTCGGAGTCGACGACGTCATCTAGTACGTCATCCTCCAGCACAGATTCCTCAGATCATGCATATAGTAATGAAGATGACTGTTATAATATTGTAAAACCAATAAAAAGAAAAGATAAAAAGAAAAAGAAAGAAATAAAAAAGAAAGATAAAAAGAAAAAGAAAGAAATAAAAAAGAAAAAGAAAAAAGAGTCTTCTGAAGACTCAGAATGAAAGGCAGAAGGAACCTTATTCCTTCAAATCGTTGTAAAATAAAAGTCAAGGCATTATCAGCAGTAAAGATTATGGTGGCAGACAATGTACTGTTCATCAACAGTAAAGCAAATAGTAAAGATTCTGGTGGCAGACAAGGTAGTATTCATCAACAGTAAAAAGTGAATAGTAAATATTCTAAAATTTTTTATTTAAAGGGAGTCTATCCCCTTGTGAAGGCATCAATCTATTATCCGATAATTTTCTCTCTCTCCTATTCTCTTCCAACCAATCCTCCTCCCTACTCTCTTTCTTCCATTCTTCCTTTGTTCAAGAATTCTACTAGTAATTCAAAGTAAGTTGTAGATTGTTTTATAAATTATTATAAGTAAAAATCTTCTTCTATTTTCTTTTATTAAGTAAGCTATATCCTTATAGCTGAAATATTGTAAGACCGTGTTGACGACATCTTCTCTTCTCCCCCCTCATTCAGACTTGATATTGAGGATCCCAAATCAAAGTTGCAGAACCCTAAACCATTGCATGTTGAGTCTGGTGCATGCTATGTGAAAATATTAAAATAATTCAAAATAATTTACTATTCTGATCAACACTGTTCCGATCTATTATAGGACAATAAAAACTATTCCAATCCATTGCAAGACATTAAACTGTTCTAATTTATTGCAAGACCATAAAAAGTACATATTAAATAACAAAGTATATTGGTTAGAAACCCGATCTATAGTGCTATTGGTATGAAGCAGGGGATTTTAACCCTTGATGATATGGTATAACAATACCACGTACAAAACCTAAAGAAAATGGTGGTAAAATTTAAAATAATTTATATGGATAAAAATATAATTATAAGTTTATTTGATATATTTACAGTTTAATGTCTTGCAATGGATTGGAATAGTTTTTATTGTCTTATAATAGATCGGAACAGTGTTGATCAGAATAGTATATATATATATATATATATTGATGAAGAAAAGAATCTTATTTCAGTGAAAAAAATGGGGTATGTAATATTAACTCCAAAGTTGACATTGGTCGGTTAAGGACAGTAAGCCTCCTTCTTGTCCCATTCTTTGGATGAAATACCCAGGATCGTGGAATTAAATTAAAATTTTCAAAATTTAAAATTAAATTATTTTAATTTAAAAATTAATAAATTTGAATCAAGCTAAATATTATTTAAAATTTAAAATTTAGTTTTTAAAATTTTTTTCTGGTTATTTGGATTATTAAATTAAAATTTTTAATTTTTTAAAACCGAATCAAATCAAAATTTTAATTTAATTTTACATCCCTACCCTCCCCCGGACATTAAACCAAACATAAACTATTATATTTCAATAAAATTTATTTGATAAAAATTTATATTATTTAATAAATGAAATATTTAGGTATCTAAATTTAAATGAATTTATCTTAAAATTTGAATACTTTTATGTCCAGAGGCAGGAAAAAAGCTAATGTGTGTGGGAATGTTTAGGGGAAAGTGCCACTGACCGCAGGCGACCACCTCAACAATTACAGTTAATTTCAGACAAGTTGCTCTAATTTTTTATTTTCTGCTTTTTTTTAATTAAATTAATACACTTCAAACTAACTATCTATAAAATGACTAATTAATTTTCAAAATTTATCAAATACTATACCATATGTTATTTTTTTATATATTTTTAATATATAATATATTTAGATAGACATAATTATTTGGATACATTAATATAATGATTGTAGCACATATAAAAAGAAAATTAATTGCACTAATAACATGGTAATTGACACTTTGACCACTATTGCTTCCTAAAATGGTAATTGAAAATCCTCCGTTTATTAAATTAAATTAAACTTTATAATATGCAAAATTGAAGTCAATTAAAAAAAATTTTCATTTAAAAATTTATAAATCAATCATAATCAAACTTTGATTTATTTAATTCAGTTAAGATTTTATCATGTTTTTTAATTATTTTAATTTTCAAATCAAATATTTTAATTTAAAAAAATAAAACTGAATCGAACATTTTTAAATTTAAAATTTTAAAACTAAATGGATTCAAATTTATCATATATTTAAGTTAATATGCCACTTTGCATGACAATTAGCTTTAATTAATATAATAATTAATTGATCTAACACATCATTATGGTATGTGTTAGTAAAAAATATATATGATAAAATAAGGTTTAGTGTTAATTAGTTAAGTAAATAAATTTCATATGACAACAATGTATAAGTTAAAATAAAACAAAATATGAGTCATATAAAGTGTGACGTTAATTAATTACCCATTTTACAACTTTCAAAATATATGTGGTTTTTATTCTTCTTAATTATCATAAATAAATAATCCACCATTAATTTTGATAATTAACTCTAATTGCTAATTATATATATAAAAAAGTCATTATCATCCTTTTCCTGGAGAAACTATGATGGTACATTAAAGTGAAATTAATTACTTGACAGCATTATATAGTCATTAATTAATTACAATTAATATTCTTTTTTTCTAATTTTTCTTTATTTTTATTTGATTTATTATACATCTATGATTTCATTTAGAATTAAAAAGAGTTAAATTATTTATAAATTATTGATAATTCGATGTAATAAAAATTTGTTTAAAAATGAGTTATAACTTAAATTAAATAATATTTATGAACTAATTTATTATAAGAATAATTTAATTTTAAATATATCATTTATAAATTTATAATTACATAATTATTAACGTAAATCATAAATATTCATTAAATATTATATTTTATTAATATTTTTTATTTTTTAAAATAAAATAATAAATAATATAGTTTATAATCTATGCTTATTTAAATTTTATTTAAGTTGATAATATAAAAAAATATTCCAAAAAAAATCAACTATTAAATAAGAAAACTAAACTTTTCAACTTATTTACGTCATAAATGGATGAATTTATCATTTAAAATAAATCCTCAAGATGAAATCACCACATTATAATAAAATTTTATCCATTAAAGGAGTTGCTGGCGGGCACGCCACTCGCTTTTTACGCCAGTTGAAAACCAGGCGGTTTTTCCTGGGGAAATATTACAGGGGAGTTGTACCTTTTTTTTTTTAATAAAACTCGTTCCAACATTACATTATTATAAAAAATAATTTTATAAACATATTAATTAATTTAAATTTCAATCGAATAAGATAAAAAATAATAATAAAATTCTTCAGAATGAATTTTAAAATCATTCATGTCTCAAAATCAAACCGAAATTTTATTATTAAAAATAATAAAGTTATTTTATTTAATAATACAAATAAGAATTTATTATTTTTTAAAAAAATTCTTCAAGAAATAAACATATTTTTGAAATAATTATACATCCGTTATAGATACATAAATTGGAAAATTAGATATCATAATAACAATTAATATAAAAAAATTTCATATCTGAAAATTAAATTAAAAATTTATTGTAAAAAATGAATATTTTTAATTTAATAAAATATGAGATATAGTGGAAAAAAATAAAATAAAAGAGTAAAAAAGGAAAGTAAGAAAGATATAAATAAATTTTTGATATAAATAATACTATGATTTAATCGTATGAATATTTTTCAAGAAATCTAAATAAACTCTGAGATCGCTGTGGATTCTTTTGTTGGAAAAGTCAAAGAAGGTGGGCTGCGTGGCTCTTTCCTTCCTTTCCCATATCCCACATCGGGGAAAAGGGAAATGTGGGGATGGTTTTTGATTATAAATTAAACCCCTCCCCTTAGGTTTAGATATTCCATTCCAAGTCTTCCAATTTGTAACTTGGTCTTATCTCTTTCCTTCTTGTAATATTTTACGAGAAATATTAAAGTGGGAGTGTCCGAGGACGTAGGCAAAATTAGCCGAACCTCGTTAAAATTTATGGTGTTCTTTTTTCTTGGTATTTATTTTTCTCCCCTATTTAATAGCTTTATTTGGTTATATTTGGTTAGTTATTTTGCTATAAATAATTAAGTTAATTCTGGTAAGACTCCTGGGTTTTAAGTGGGACCGTTTGTGACCCCTCCAGTGAATCTGAGAATTTTCTTAGTAGAATTTTGGCAGAATAATTTTCTAAATATTTCTTAAAAATATTGTTATTGAATTTTGTTCGTTTCCCAACATCTTTCTGGGCAGCTAAGAATAAGGCAGGTTTTATTTGTTGAATAATTACACAAATAAGTTTCTAAAATATACAATTAAATTATATAAAACAATTTACACTAATTTGATTTAAGTGATGGTTGAGAGATGAATTTTTTAAAATAGAAATTGTTTTATTTCGATCTTTAAATTCAAATTTTGGATAATAAACGTAAATTTTCAATCATATTTAAAGAATACCTTGACAATTCAGATAATTCAAACTTACATCAATAAATCATAAATTTTTTTTATAATCAATAAATATATAATTATTTATCAGTAATTTAATGATAGAATTGAATTCATTAGTGTTTAATGATATACTTAATGTAATTAATGATAGATATTTTAATCATTAAATTTATGATAAATTAATAACATTTTCTTAATAATATAGGGGTGAGTATTCGATTTTTTTAAAATTTTTTATCTGAATTTTAAATCAAATTGGTTAAATTAAAAATTGAATTCAAAAAATTAAAATAGAACCAAATAAGTAATAAATTGATTAAATTAAATTCATTAAATCAAAAATCGAATATAAAAAAATAAAAAATAAATCAAATGAAATATAAATTAAAAAAATTGAACTGATTAATTGAAAATTTAAAATTAAATCATAAAATCGAATTAAATCAAAATTATCAAATATTATTGAGCTGTAATAATTTTTAAAAATGATTGTATTATAAGAATTTATAATAGTTAATTTTCATCTTTAAATAATCATGTTCTTGTAACATAAAGTTGTATATAATTAGAAAAAGATCCTCCATAAGTGGATTTAGATAGCATTAGACTGAATTATCTCTTTTAGAAAAACTAGTATATGCTTCTTCTTTTTTTGTTTATTTCTTTATGGCATAGTCAAATAGGCAATTAATTTTATATGAAGTCACTAAACTTACCATTTCTAGTTGATCCACCTTTGACAACTATTCAATTATTTTCTTTTTTTAATAATAATAATACTAATAATAATAATAGTAATAATAATAATAATAATAATAATGAAGCACATAGAAGATTAAATAAATACATAAATGCCAAAAACAGAATTTTCTACCATAATTTAACTAATAAATAATAACTTAATTGGCATGAGATGGAAAGAAGTAGTTTGTTTTATTTGGATTTTTAAATCTATGTGTAATTGTAAAATATTATAAAATATATAATTTTTTTTAATCGTAGAATTTCCAAAATTGGAATAATCAATATTATTTTAATGATAATTATACTTAAAAAATGAAGATGTTTGAAAGGTAATTTTATATCATTTTATCGTTTAAAGTATTCGATCTTAATTATCAATTTTTTCTTTCATATTAACATAATTAGAATGTATAAAAGAATGGTTTATAAAAATTTTACATATATGATCAAAAGCACGATAAAATAAAACAAAATGATGAAATATTTAATAGAATTTTAAAATAAATTTATAAATTGTGTTGAAATGAAAATAACTTGTTGAGAACAGAGGAGGGAATCAAATGACACATCAACTTGGCTCAGGTCCCATCCAGCCCTCACCTGAACTAGTAGCATTCGTGCAAACAACCAGCTCTAGTTTCCATACTACCATAATGATAATAGATTCTACCCAACCATTATATATATATATATATATATTATATTCAAATGGGTATTAGATGAAGTATTTACATGGGATAGTGAATTTTAGAAAAAAAGAAATATAAAATAGTGGATGATATAATATATGTAGAGAGGGATGAGGTGGGATGGCATGAAAATGAGGCAAGGAAACATCCCTTTCAATAAATAGAGGAAGTCATTTTAGAAAGAATAGCCCATGGTTGTGGAACTTTCATCATTTTGGTGCACCCAATTAAGACCTGACCTTCCCTTTTGCACAACGTTATGAGTTTTTGTTTGAATGAAAATGATTGCTAAATCAACCCCATATATATATAAATATCAGAGATTGTAAAAATGACATCCAATGGCTATGTCCAAACCGATGTCAAGTCAAATGTGTAACTTTCTTATTCCAAAAGCAACAAATTCTTATCTAACAAATGGGAATTCGATTTCGAACATTAAACTATCATAAAAAATAATTTTAAAATGATAATGAAATCATTAAAATTGATTAATTCAAAGTTAAATCGGATAAAATATGAAAATCAATAAAATTCTCTTAACATCAATAATTATATATATACATCGGATACGATACATATTGAATTGTTGGGGATTCTTTCATGAAGCCCTGGAGGTATCATTTTATTCTGGTTTTGAACTTATTAATTTATATATTATTCTTTCTGTTATTTATATTATTGAGCTGAATTTCCTAATCTTTTGTAAATTTTGTTTGACCATAATTCTTTAGCAAGTCATTGCTTGGTGATTAAGAGGTTCTACCCGCAACACTAAATGCTTAATTAATTAAATTAATAATAGATATATATATATATATATATATATATATATATATATATAGATAAATAAAGAACGATTGAATCCTAGATCATGAAACAACGCAAAAAGTATAACATCATCGAGCCAAAATGCTCCATAAGGTTTCCACAAACACAAAATAAGTGATTTTGATTTAATTATAAAACAATGATTTATTAATTTAAAATGAAATCTCAATCAGCACAATTGATCATATTTCTAAAACACGAGATGACCCTAATTCAATTATATAGTATTGAGATTAAAAATGTAGAATTGAATTAGTAGAGCATGAATATACATTTTTGACCAAGTGCAAAATTAAAATATGTTCAATAATACTATGATTTATTTAACAACATAATCATCATCAACTTATGTATATAAAAATTACAACCCACATCACCAAACACTTATCAAGTCATGTATTTATTTTTTTTAAAAAGCAACAAATTACAAGTCATAAGACTTTAATATTACATATAATTTTGTGTCTTATTTAGAAACCTAGAGAGAGCCAGTAATAAGAAAAGAAAAAGACAAAAGGGACACATCATGCTTTTTCGTGGGGCCAAATTAGCAAATAAGTGTTTTTTTAGGGGTCAAAATAGCATGAACCATCCATTTTCGGAAGAGACAAACAACCCATTTTTTGTCAAAAAAAAGTTAAATAATTAAAATAAAATGAGTTGATCATATAGTAAGAAACAAATTTAGTGATATCGTTATATTGTTTGATGTGATTTCGATGTAGATTTATAACTTCATACTTGGAGATTTCAAAGCTTTACACTTAATTTCTATAACAAAATCGTTCGTTCTAATTTTGTGCTGGATTAGTAGAATCTCGAAACTTGATAGTTGAAAATGCTGAGATATGATTTCTAATGATACAATGCCATAGTCATTATAAATTAAGAGGAAGTACTTTCCTTCCTAATAACTATTTTTCTGAGAGAAATGAAGGCCTTGTAAAAGCTACAAGGCAACTTACCTGCGCTGCCCTTCAGACAGGCCCTTTCTTCGATCTCAAGCAATGTATCTGCAGAATAATTTGATATCCATAGCAGCAGCAGCAGTTTCATTAACTTACCGCCACCAGACACATACTCATCTTACAAGCGGTATGAGCAAATATTCAGCATAAAATAGCTGCACGAGGAAACATTATGTCATATACGACTCCTAAACTGCGTTTCCTATTCTAGACTTGGAAAGAAACAGAGTACTGTTTATACTTATGCATAACGCATGATCAAATACATTTTCTTCGTCAAAAGATCATTATGGTAACATGGGAACTTAGTGTGACTGCTAATGTGCACCAATCCAATCCTAAACCAAGTCAACATCAGCAACTCTCAAGACTTCTTTTTGAGAAAGGATTAAAATTTCAATACGACTTCATCAGTGACAAATTAAACTGGTATTAGAAACTTCGGGTAATAACAAGGGCGAGTGTTAGTGTTTCGTTTGAGCTTGCTTCCGGCTCCTAAGGAAAAAGCAAGCAAGGTGTGATAACTTTTAAATCAAAAATATCATCAAACTAGAAAACCATCTTCTTACGAGGATGGAAGGCATCTTCAGTAAACTGGGTAGCTAAACAGTTAATGTTGATATGGTAGTTCATATGACTTCAAATGACCACCAAGTTGTTTACGCTATCCAATTCATTTTCTTTGGTTTTAATTGGTAGAGTTTATTATTGAATTCCCGATTATGACAAACACTTCACGTAATATTTACTGTTAATTTGTCGACCAGACGGAAAATTGTTTACCTTCCAAATGAACATGTAGCAGGATGTTATAGCAGCTTTGCTCTTGAGATCAACAGATTTGGCACGGTTCCACAATAATGAAGCTAACATGCCATGTCCCAGAACCTACGTCAAAATGCAATAAAGGTTGAAACTTGAGTACTTCCAATGATTGAAAAATCCATCTGTTGCTTTCCTAAATTGTTCGAGATTGCTCTTATTTTATGTCTCTCGTTGATAGACTGACAATCTATTACTAGAGGGGCCGAACATAATCTATGCACATTTATGAATCTTGGAATTGCAACACTAGTAATATCTCAGAATTGACATGGAAATGGAAGAGCCAGTATAACTCACAAAAAGTCATCAACAGTAAACTCTCCGACTTCGGAAATTATTTTATCCAAATGAATAATTTTAAATTATAGAAAGAACTTTCAAGCTTGCGAAGAACTACTTTTATCTAGCAAAGCTTGGCTCAAAATTGCAAGTTAAGAAACCAGAAAAGATTACCGTGATATACTTGCTCCAGGTGTAGGATGATGCTGCTCCAACTAAAATAGCAACACCATAAGCAATTTCAAGCAGAGAGATACAAATCCAGAAAACCTGAAAAATGTACATGAACAAAGGGATGTCAACTAACCAAAACTTCAAAGGAAGTTTGCTAGAAGGTGAGGATGCAGAAAACTAACCCGCTCTTGGCCTAAGCGCACGCTAAAGGATCGGATTCCAAAAATTTTATCTCCTTCTATATCAGGTATGTCCTGTAAACAGAGGGGGGATCAATGTATGCTGGCAGTTCAAGACCAAAGCATCCTCCTCTGATGGCCTTATATTGTTTAAATCAAAGAAAAAAAGGGTTACCTTGAATAATGCTATAACAACTGAGAAGAAGCTCATGAACGCAGTTGCGAAAATTAGAGGTGTGGTAAAGACAGGAGGTCTCTTATACACGTGAGTCTGGAAATTTTCAACATATCAGTAGTCACTCACAAGTGCCAACAATAAAATGTCGCACTTCAATGGATTTAGTACTAATATATACCGTGCTCTATTTCAGTTTAGCATATTTATTTCACGAGTTAGAAGCACCTGCATATGCAAATAGAAGGCTAGTTGAACTATCACCGCCCGAACAGCTAAAATGCACATTGCTGCAACTACTGCAAACCTTTTCCATCTCAAAAGCGGCAACTGACATAATAAAGGAGTTACAAAGATTACTAGGGTAACAACAAAACAAACTATTGCACGGAAAGCTGAGAACAACAACAACTTTAATTCCATTACGCACATTATTCTCCAGTATACTAGTAACTGCAACACAACTTATACAGATTTATTTAATAGAATGTTGCAGGTAAGTATAGATATATCTAATGAAGATGGATTTCTGCATCATCTACATGACTTATCATACGAAGTTATTTCTGCTTTATAAGATGCTTAATGCTTAAGCTAATTCATTTTGTATTAGAACGTACATTGATTGAGTATGCTGTTCCAAGAACAAAACTGACGAAAAGAGCCCAAAACAATGGCCATGAACCGACAATCCATCCAAGCCAAAAACTCTGCAATGAATAATTAGTATTGATGCACAAAGAGTTACACTGCCCAGATGCAAATGAAAATAAAATATCGCTAGTTGAATGCTACATGGCATGCCAATAGCGAAGGGATATAATCCTGTTACACTCTGGAAATGAGATGGAAGGACAGCGTGTCACTACCATAAGTGCAACCTAATCTGCCAAAGAATATTACCATGATGGAAAAAGATGTAACAATCATGACACCAGTGCTCATGGTATACTCTCCGGATGCCAATGGAAGATATGGCTTGTTGACCTGAAATGAAACATTCAGCGATTATTTTGACATTATTTCATGAAAGAAAGTAACAGAGTCTAGAGAGAAGTGCTTTATGATATGCAACAAAACTTAGGAATGTCAGAATCAACAAATGACAAGACCTAATGATCCTAGTTTCCAGTAATTAACTACATCAACATGAAAATAGCTGAAATAAAGTAAGAAAGGCATATGGACTATTTAGTTTAAGAAAATGCCTATTAAATGATCTCCAGTTTGAAGACACCAAATAATAGATCCTCACAGCAACAATGGCCTGTATGTCCAGGTACAGATGAAAACCATTAAACACCAAAGGAGGCAATTAAACGTTGAATAAGCAATGGTACCTTGTCGATTTCAATGTCAGATAATTGATTCAAACCAACAATATAGATATTCATCATGAGTGCAGCAACCACAGCCTGAAAAAGAAAAGGAGCAAATAAATAAAAAATACATTCATTAAACATGTTATGAGCTCTAGAAATTGAATGGAGTTACTTTATATTTATCACCTCCAACAACCCTGTCAAGAATGATGGAGAAAGATCGGAAAGTTTCTGGACTGCAAGGAGAGAAACTGATACGATACTTAGAGCCTGTCAAAAATAGGTGACATGAGCTTTAGCAACTTCGTTTTCATTTATTTTCTTTGATATTCTCTTCTCTGTATCTTTTTATGAAAAAAAATAAGCAAAATACAGCAAGGTGATTTTATCAGATTCACACGATTATATTTGAAGTTACTTAACTGTGCCTATAACAGTGTGAGGACGTGAAAATCTGTAGAAAGCATCTAATGCATTGAGAACAGGTTTTGATGTATTCTTTGGAATATAAGCGTCAGGCTCAGATTCGAAAGGCTGTCCAGAGGCAGCATGCACAAAGAAATTGACATCATGTTTCTTGTAAAGATGATGCTTCATACGACGCTGAAACTTCACAACAGAATGTCTCTCTAGGAAGTTCCATGACCTTGAGGCGTCAACCGCTGCTATAGAACCTGTCACCGCAGCAGTCAGAAATTCATGATACATTGTGGTCAAGAATGAGCAAAAGGCAGAATATATCTTAAAAGGAAACTGTCAATATCCTCAAACCATAAATCAGGAGAACAAGAAAGTAGAAAAAATAGTTATATAAAGCAGTCATTCGACAACTTTCGAAGTTCTACATCATGGTGCTCAAGTGCAGTACCATGCATTTAACATTTACCGCCGCTCCTTGGAACTTTCAGCTCTATGAACTGGCTAATGTGATAAATACTCCATCAACATTTTCTGCATATATTTAAACCAATCCAAAAAAAAAAAAACTTCAAAGAATTCCATCAACATGGTCTACGAGGCTACTAATTTTCATCCACCTTCACAATCAAAGAGATGATAGTAACATTTCTTGCAATCCCAGTTGGCCATTGATCCCCTCCTACCCCATAGAAGAATTACTTCCAGACAACAAACTCCTCGTCCATTAATAGATTGCATAAAAATGTCTTCAAACTCCGAGGTAATCATTCTCAACTCTTCCATCTCGAGGCCGTCTTTCCCACCAGATTCTCTTTTCAACTCAAAGATTATCATCTAAACCCACTCCAAAACCAAAAATTGAAGGCAGAAGACCAATGAAATACACGAAAGCAAAAGAATATCCTTTGTTCTTCATTGTTCTTTAATTTTTATTCATTATCACAAATTTCAGTCAAACTCTATAACAAGGACAGCATCAGCAAGTTTAGTTTACCGAATTAAATAATACATACAACAACAACCATCCTTAATAATTATAATAAAGGGTCAAACTCTGTCAGTAAAGCAATCCACCATCAATCATTTACAATAAAAACTAATTAAATTCAAAAACAATAAATCATAGATATTTGAGTAAAGCAAGGTTACTTGGAGAATGAACCGCCCTGACACCATTACTCCTTCTGCAACATCTTCCACCTAAAACCCAAAAAAAAAAAAAACTCATGGAAGTTATCACCCAAACTAGAAGACCCCAAAAACAGCACCGAGAAAAATGATCAAATTTTGAAAGCTTACCAGAAGAGAAAGAAGAAAAAGGAGAAGATCCAAGAAACAGAGACTCCATAACAGCCACACTAACAAGAGGCGACTAAGAGAAACTGTCGGTTATTGTAGCTTAATTTCATTGAAAAAAGCAGTCAAATTTAAATGCGTATGGGAGTCGTTTGAAGAAGAAATGCGTTTTTGGCGACTAATGAATGCATTTTTTGTCGTTTTAGGTAGGTACCATTGCCGTTTCAATGCAGGGAGAAGACACTTCAGTTGCTCTCACAAAAAGAAATCATAGAATTTTCAATCTTGGAATTACGTTCACATTTTTATTATTTTTAGTTCTAAAAATATATAGGATTTACTACTAATGATTAATTATAAAGATAATCTTAATTATCCATTTTAATTATTTTATTAATGCCAAACTAGTATATTATTTTATTATAATACCTTGTATGTTATAAGCTTTTTAAAATTAAATAAGTATTTATCAAAAATAAACAAAATTCAATATTATTTATAATAATTTAATTTAAAAAATTAACATAATTAAATGATTTATATCGTTACAATTGGTATTAAAATTACGAAGTTACCGTCCACAATTAGAATATTTATTTATGAAAAATTATAATAGAGTTTATTAAATATATTATGAGAAATATTAATGTGATAAGGTTGATAAATATTAGACTTACCATAAAGTTGATTTATTTTAATTATTTTAAAATTAATGATATTACAAAAAGTATAATTAAATTATAAGTATAAAAATATATATTTCACCAAAAAAAGAGACATGAAAAGATTAACATAAATATCTTACGTTAATTAATAATATTAATTATTAATTATTAATATTTTTCCTTCAAGCTTGTTAATATCTTTCATCTCAATCATTTTTTAAAAATCTTATTTTTATTTATTTTATGAATTGAAAATCTTTATTTTTATGTTTTACAAACTTATTAGAATAATAATTTTCTTATGATATTTGATTTATAATATCATATTTTATTAATATTATAATCTAAATAAGATATTCCAAAATTGCAAATCCTTATCATAGGATTGCTTGCACGTAATTTCTTTTATATGTTTATTTCTCCATCATTGCATGTTTTTTATGGTCTTTCACTAATTTTTATTATTCGAAAAAGCAGAAATTAGTATAATTTTTCATAAAAATGTTCGATTTTAAAGATTAAATCATATCATCAATAATTAATAAATTTGTATACTTTATATTATTATTATTATCATAAAAATTCTAAAAATAAGGTAATTATTAATTTAATATGGAATTATTGTGTTAATTAAAATTATTTTAAAATATGATTTTGAGTTATCTAGTTTAACTGTCATGTTCACATGGCCCAATCTTGCCGTCAGAATTTATTTTATTTGTTTTTTTTTTTCAGAGTAAATCCATCTTCAATGGAGGCCAATCAATCGGATATAGTAGCTTCTAGGCCTTGTTTCATTTTGTTTGTTCCAGGGTTGGCTTCTTGCTTATCCATCGGACATTCAGTTTTTTCTCGCCATTTCTGAGAGCTTGTACAGGAATTCAAAGAAACCTGCTTGGCGAATTTCTGATGCAATGGAAGGCAGTCTCTTCCCCAACAAACCAGTTCATCCAATCCCAACAAAGAGGCCTCCTCAACAACCGAACCCCTCTATCAAATTCAGCTCTGCTAAACTTAAGCCTTCGTCTTCTTCTTCTTCTCAGCTTTCCGTCCATTTTGATTCTCTCCTTCAACACCTTCTCAATCTCTCTTCTCCACCTGCTAATCCCAGATTGACGACTTCTCTTAAAATTTCTCATCTTTCTTCCCGGAAACCCCTTCAGCCAGTTCAAGAAAGAAGACCCAATTCTTTTCTTGAATTTGAAGTTGGGAAAGATGAAGAACTAGAAGAAGATGCTGTATCGATTGCTGGGTCTCCTGAATACTTGTCTAGAAAGGGTAAGTTGATTCTTGACTCCATTCTTGAAGAGCCTTTGCATAATTTGGCTTCTTTCTTCGAATCTAGCATGTATGAGTTGCTTCGAGTTGATTTGGTTAGTCTTCTGAAAGCGTTAGACTTTTCTGGTAATTGGGAAAAGGCTCTTTTGTTGTTTGAATGGTCAATTTTGAATTCAGGAAATGTGAATGAAAATGGTATAGAACTGATTGCCAGGATACTTGGTAGAGAGTCACAGCATTCTATTGCCTCGAAGCTGTTCGATGTAATTCCTCTTGATGATTACTTGCTGGATGTTAGAGCTTACACCACAATTCTTCACGCATATTCTCGAACTAGCAAGTATCAGAGAGCAATTGCCATATTCGAGAAAATGAAGGCATCTGGTTTGTCTCCGACTTTGGTCACTTACAACGTAATGCTTGATGTTTATGGGAAAATGGGTCGGTCTTGGGATAAGATTTTAGGCTTATTAGATGAGATGAAAAGTAGAGGGCTTGATTTTGATGAATTTACTTGCAGTACTGTCATATCTGCTTGTGGGAGAGACGGATTGTTAGATGAAGCGAAAGAATTCTTTACTGGATTGAAGTCTCAGGGATATAAACCCGGAACTGTAACATATAATGCTTTACTTCAAGTGTTCGGGAAGGCAGGGATTTACCGGGAAGCTTTAGGTGTTTTAAGAGAAATGGAGGAAAACAATTGTCCGCCTGACGCTGTTACTTATAATGAGCTTGTGGCAGCTTATGTGAGGGCAGGGTTCCATGAGGAAGGAGCTGCTCTTATAGATTCAATGGCCGGTAAAGGATTCATGCCGAATGCTGTTACATACACTACTGTAATAAATGCTTATGGAAGAGCTGGTGAGATCGATAAAGCTTTAAGGTTGTTTGAGCAGATGAAGGAATTGGGTTGTGTTCCTAATGTGTGTACTTACAATGCTATCCTCAACATGCTAGGGAAGAAGTCACGACCAGAGCAAATGATGAAGATACTTGGTGAAATGAACCTAAATGGATGTGCTCCTAATCGTATAACGTGGAACACGATGCTTGCAATGTGTGGTAATAAGAATATGCACAAATACGTGAATCAGGTGTTTCGGGAAATGAAAAATTGTGGATTTGAGCCTGACAGAGACACATTCAATACTTTGATTAGTGCGTATGGACGGTGTGGTTCCGACATTAATGCTGCAAAAATGCATGAGGATATGATTAAATCAGGGTTTACTCCATGTGTTGCCACATATAACGCACTTTTGAACGCTCTGGCTCGTAGAGGTGATTGGAAAGCTGCCGAATCAGTCATCCAGGACATGAGAAACAAGGGATTCAAGCCCAGTGAGACCTCATATTCATTGATAATTCATTCTTATGCAAAGGGAGGAAACTTGAAAGGGCTAGAGAGGATGGAGAAAAGCATTTATGATGGTGATATCTTTCCTAGCTGGATGCTTTTGAGGACCCTTGTCCTTGCAAACTTCAAGTGTAGATCGCTAACAGGCATGGAAAGGGCATTTCAGGCATTGCAAAATCACGGGTACAAACCTGATTTGGTTATATTCAATTCCATGCTGTCAATTTTTGCCAAGAATAATATGTACGACAAAGCCAATGAAACACTGGAAATGATCCATTCTAGTGGGTTGCAGCCGGATCTCGTCACCCACAATAGTTTGATGGATATGTATGCCAGAGGTGGAGACTGCTGGAAAGCAGAGGAGATTCTTAGGATGCTACAGAAATCTGGTGGGAAACCAGACCTTGTTTCATATAACACCGTCATCAAAGGGTTCTGTAAACAAGGGCTCATGCAGGAATGCATAAGAATTCTATCCGAGATGACTTCGATTGGAATTGAACCATGTACTTTTACATATAATACTTTTGTTTCAGGCTATGCAGCACGAGGAATGTTTACGGAAATAAAAGACGTGATCAGCTGCATGATCGAGCACAACTGCAGGCCAAATGAGTTAACCTACAAGATTGTGGTGGATGGTTATTGTAAAGCAAGTAGATATGAAGAAGCCATGGACTTTGTCTCAAAGATTAAGCATACAGACAGATCTTTTGATGATCGATCACGGAGAAGACTTGCTTCTCGGGTTCGCAATTATCTGGAATCGCGATGATTCAGGGATGTAACTTGTCGAAAGCATCACAAGTTTGATAACATTCCTCACTTGGGGGAGCTTGAGGAAGAGCCAACTCTAAAAGCCAAAATGTGAATAACTTATTTGCCAATCTCAGCTGGAGTTGAGATCCCCGTTTCTTGGATGTATAGTAGCAATTTTTGTTCAGAAACATAATTCAGTGACTTGAATGTAAAAGGTTTGTGATCGGAATTCCAGTTCAAAGACATTCACTTGTGCAGTCAATGCCATCAACTGTGATTTGAATTATGGATCACCTGCATGATGCAATTCAGCTTTTGAAACGGATATGATCATATCGGGTCATATTTCTTAAATTTCATATCATGTTGATACATCGTATCCAAAGAAAAACTGTTTTAATTATGTGTTTTTTTAATAAAAAAATTGAAATATTTTTTAAAAAATCAAACAATTAATTTAAAATAATTATTTAACGTGGTGATTTGGACTAAGAAACCAAAAAACTGATTAAGCAAATTCATTGTTTTGATCAATTAATCAATATAATGACCAACTGAACCGAATCAACCACTGTGGAATTTATAGGACAAGTTCATATTCCATCTTATATTATATTTTATTATTAATTCACTCGTAATTTTTTTCAATTAAATTTTATAACATCAATTATTTGTGACTTTCCATGTAAAGTCCATAGAATTTTATTTGATTAAAAAAGGGAAAAAAAATTCCAGGTTGAAGAGCCAAACTGATAAAACTAACAAGTTTAGGCAGCAATCTGAAAATTATTAGCAAAAAACTGACAAAAGTGAACGGCTTAGCTTCAGATGGCATGTAAAGAGGAGAATAGATCAATACAACTCACAAACTTCTTTCTATATAATAATCTTAATTAAACTTGACTAATCTTGGAGCTTATACATATTTCACGGCAGAATTCAATCATCATCATAGCTTTGAAAAAAAAGGAAAAATAAAACCCAAAAAGGGGTTAGAGAAAGAATAAACCAGACAAGAAGCAGCAATGGAGAACATAGGAATAGTAAGGCAGAAAGAAAATGAATTCATAAGAACATGAACATTCCATCAAGGAAAGGCACATGACATATAATGCAATTTGATTAGTTACATTCCAAGCAAGTACTTATTATAGACATGACATGCACACTTGTTTTGTTTTTGTTTGTTGTTTTTTCTCTCTCCCTGTTTCAGTTCTTCTGTTTGAATTACAGAACCGAATTAAAAGCAAAGAGTCATCGACATAGCATGAAAGCTAAACCTACGATTATATCGATACCTACCTGTCTGTCAAATACTTGCTAACCTAACAAGGAAGGATTGCCTGATACGGTTGAGGCGACCGGGAGGGGAAGATAACAAAAAGAACAACGAAGTTTCAAGTCACCTTATGAAAGTTCATCCATAGCCAGAACCACCTTGTACAAGAAAATGCAATAATGGATAACCACCCTAATATCAAAGTCCTGACCAAAGCAAACATTTGTCAAAAGAGTAATTAGTGTGACCGAAACAATAGTCTATGCCGTGTTTCCAAGAAATGACCTCTTACCCCCTGAAGCTCAAGGCTTCAAGTGATTCTGAATTTGTTTTTTTAACCACAGCCTGTCAATAAATATATTGTGAATCAGATGACAGAACTTGCCAATGATAGCTCATGGAGCTCGCTTAGCATCCACTCTTCCCCTGTTTGACCACCTAGGACTATAGCTCTCGTCCCACCAACAACGCAAGTACTATGTCCCCAAGCAAATCTTGGAGGCCGCCCAGGTACATTTAGAATCCTCCACGTAGGTTTCTCATCAGTTGGATCCAGGATATAAAGTTGCGAGGCAGAATGAAGACCAGCAACAGATCCACCAAAGATCAGGATTCTACCACCTGGAAGACTCACTGCAACATGATCAAGCCTTGGAGGAGGTGCTATGCCCCCAGGGTTTCCGGCACCAGGCATTCCACTCCCAGTTACACATCTCCAGCAAGGTTCCTCCTCACTTAAATCCATGGTAAAAACATCACTAGAACGAAATCGGAGGGGACCACTCTTGGCCAGACCACCAAACATCAGTATTTTCCTGCCACCATAAACTGAAAGGGTGTGACCAAGCCTTGAAGGTGGTGTCCATGCTACTGGTATCTCCCTCCAGACAGGCTTCTCCATTGACAGATCAAGGAGAAATGTATCACTAAGTAGTACTCCAGAATCTGCACAACCTCCAGAGACTATCAGCTTGGTGCCATCAAGAGTACAAGAACTATGCCATGATCGAGGAAGTGGAGGGGCCAATCCAGAAATCTCACGCCAAGTTGGAGGCTTGGCATCCAAGTCTAAGACAAACACATCATTGAGTAAACCCTGCCTCCCACAACCACCAAACACTACCAAATGAGAACCATTGACACAAGAAAGTGTATGGCCCCACCTTCCAGGAGGAGGGGAGCTCACTTGGACATGTTGCCACTCTGGGTTGCTCGAGTTTAAATCCAGCACAAATGTGTCATTCATTGGTTGCATGTTGACACCTTCCCCACCAAAAAGGACAACCCGATTTCCTACGGCACAGGCACTGAAATTGCACCTTGAGGGCTCAACAGCACCTCCAACAGTCAGCTTTCTCCATGCTGCTGCTTCAAGGGTAGTTAATTCTCTTGCAAGGCGAACCCACCCAAGTCTCTTTGCACCAGGCACTGTCTCCAAAACACGTGTTGTTTCACTTCCCCAAGCATTCTGACAGACCATTCTCCAAAGATCCTCATTCTTAGTGAGCTCAAAAAGTCGCCTACATACTGAACCAACAGATGCAATATCTCTTGGAGTCAAGCGTGAGAGTATCTTAAGAGACAGGACCTCATCACTTAATTCCAGTATCCCACAAACGCCACGACAAACATTGCGGTCCCCCGTTGGGACAGGATGGTACGTGGAAAAACCAGAACAAACTTGGTCAGCTGATTTTGTGGATTCTTTGATCAAAGAACCAGCCACGGGACCTAGATCAATATTTGCTTCTATAAAGAACTGGATTCCAATAACATGAGTAACTATTTCATCATCTCCATATATGGGCGTAAGCCGCAATTTATTCATTATAGGTGATCCATCTTTTCTGAAATTTAATAGTTCTCCTTGAAATTCCCTGCCCTTCTCAAGGCATCGTCTTATGTCGGCAACCACAGAGGAGTCCACCAAATGATGCCTTCTTTTTGCAAAAGGTCCTCTACATTGCAAGAAACGGCTGTGGAAAATAAATTATTGAAAATTCAGTATTTATGTTGTGAACGCTACTAAATCATAATCAGACAAACCAACACATGAAAGAAAAGGCAGAACATGCAAGAAGGGAAGGGAGAGTCTGAATGGTAAAGAAGTACTACAATTAATCCATCCAGAACTATGGAAAATTAAGCCATATAAATTTAATAATAGACATAGTATACTACAGTACATATCATTTTGTTAATTCTCACAAATGATACAATTCAATGTAGCAATACCATAATCCCAAATTAATTTGGGAACAGTCCAGTAATTCACAACAAAACGACAAAATCAAACCCTGATACGTGAATCTAAAATCCTCTTTCAGGTCTAAGCACAGAAGTTAGACCACACAAAATTAGAACATGTATTGGAGGCTCAAATCACAATCACAGAGAGGGAGAGAGAGAGATACTTGCATTTTTCTTTTTTCTTTTCTTATTCTTTTGCATTGCTTGCTATTTTGATGTAAATAAATATAAGTTCTCTTTCAATAAATTAAATTTTTTAATGGATCAAAAGATCATATGGACATTGTAATACACTTGAGACTACCGTTTTAAGCATACAGTAAGAAGTTGAAGATTTGAGACTCTTAAGTACAGTACAAACTTCAGAATCTCATTCAAGATCATAATAATCTAAGTTCTCTGACTAGATGCAAATTTTATTAGGAATTTATTCAACTCAAAAACTTACTGCAATGACAATAAGCTGTTTGTAAATTAAGAAATGGAGAAAATTATACAGATTTAGTATCTCGCTTTTGAAATCCTCAAATTTTCTCCAGCACAGTTCAGCACTATGTTATTAGAATCCAATAGACCAACTAAACTTAGAACTAGGAATGGCTTTAAGAAAATAAGAAAGAGAATGCCTTAAACATAAATGCATCAGAGTTCAAAACAATGTTTGAATCTGAATCTAGAATAAGAAACAAGCAATCAAATTAGATTATGCCCAATTGATGATGGAAGGTCATATATATAAGATGCTTCTCATTACTCTAGACATTAAATTCACTATTATATAAACAATAAAATCAAAAAATTGAATCACATTCACTCTGGCTAAATTACTGAAGAAAAACCACCACCATCAAACTTTAAAGTAAGAATGCCATATTCCTATAATTGTAAAGACATTTTACAAGAAAGAACTGATGCCATGGAACCGGTAGAAGCTATACAGTAACCTGAGCCCAAAGAAAGACATGACTCCTGCGATCTAGACAAACAAACTTTTAGTAGAACTTTTAGAAAATAGACAAGCAGAAGCTAAATCATTCATAAATAATTTTCTCCTATTCATGACACTTACAAATCAGACAACATCAGGAAAGTTCTATATTTCTTTTGAAATTTGACAGACTATGAACATGGTTACAATTTCCACCAAAAGAATTTTGAAATTTTCCTTTTTCTCATTCATTAATTAGAAATAACGGGGAAAGAATCACAGCCAACAATCTGTTGCAGTACTGATTATGAAGAATCAAGATATGCAACTCTAATTCCTTGAGTGATCACTAGAAAAATAAAATGCTTCATAACTGCAGCACTTGGAATATCATGGTTTATCATCAAGCTTCAGATCAAGCTATAAATCTGATGACTGATGTTCAACTTCGAGGACCACTAAAGTGGTACGATGCAGAAAAATTATGAAGAGAAAAAAAAGAAAACAATTACAAAGGGCTTTGCTATTGTGAACAAGATGATATATGCTCTAGAATCAATCAACTCAAAAGAACACTGCAGGCATGACAACTTCCAATCACCAAGTATCCAAAAATCATGTTTTATTTATTAGTGAACTCAGAAGATTTTGCTAAGCTGTCAAAGCCTATTCTGGTATCAGAGCTTGATTAACGGTACTACAAAGGCAAGAAACATTATAAATAAAAAATTTTAAAAGAGATGTCTGCACAAATCATACCAGTGAATCAATGAGAATTCATTGATGATGGATACAAATAAATGGTAAAGGTCAACCAAAACAAGAAAAAGCAAATGAGAGCCCATATCTCCGACTTAACTTTCTGCAAGCATAAAGACAAAAAAAGGCAACAAAAAATTCATTCAAGTTATAGGCTTCAATGCAAGTTCTCAAGCAAAGTTAGGTAGATTTCGCTGGTTTCAACAAACAAATACCAAAATAACAGTGTTGGTTTGTCATACGTATCCTAACACTAGAACAAATGACAAAACAGAAGCAAGTCCAAATATGCACATAGATTAAATTGACCAACTCCAAATATGCACTGCTGAAATTCCCCCCCTCCCAGCATATGCAATCCAACATAATAGGTATACATAAATATAATATAATAGCAGCTACCATTTAGCCCTCAAATAGGAAAGAATACAAGCTCAAATGTACATTACATTGACAGAATATGAATCAAAAAAACCTTCCATTTGGCACAATGTATTTTTGTGAGGCAGGGACAAATAAGAATCATTTATATGACATGTATGACTGCAGTCAAAACAGAAATGATTCAATTGAATATTGTCACAGGATTCTTAGACTGGGACATTAAAATACAATCCAACCCATCATTGCATGCATGTGAATTTTTTCAGCGAACAACTTATCATGCTAGGAAGCATTTTGTTCAGGACAAAAAAATAAAACTTAACAAGTTAATTTTAAGGGTCTTTCCAATAATAGCTATTACAGAGAAGAATGTGAAATACCCTAAAATAATTAGGCATTTAATAAGTTGAAGCAGCACTGTGGACAAACACCATTGCGCTGCTGGGATCCGTATTGAAGTTTGAGTGTACCATGAACATGCAGAAGCAGCATGGTGAACTAGCTTATGTAACAAAATTCTAAAAAGAAAGGAAGTGTCACAAAAATAAAAAGAGCATCTCATTACGCATTTTTCAATCAAATGAGGTGTTTGAAGTCGTTCAAACTATATGGCTATCAAAGCTTGTGAGCAGCACTAGGAGAACGTAGAAGACAGTCTTGGAATGTAGGATACACTGGTTAATATTTTTCCTCTACTAAACAATTTAGGTCCCAAAAGGTTTTTAATGTTCGATCCTAGTCAACAAAAGGGTACATGTAAGATTCATTCAAATATTGAAATAAAGGACCTGTATCATGAAGTGATCACTCATATATGTAACTACCATCTAACATTTAATCCATAAAAAAGTCTTGCTTGCTACTTCTAAACCCATAAATACGATACAGGCAGGATACAAAAAATTTAAAAGGGAGTATGGGGTATTAGTATGAAGGATTTTCCTGTTTCATCAATTACAATTGTCACAAACCCGACTTCAATATCTAAATCTATGGTGATTCAACCAAAAACTAAGGGTGGTTGTAAGAGATAATTATAATAGAATCAGAAAAAAAAAACCCTTTAAAATTAGGGCTCACTGCAAAAAACTCTCAAGTTGAAGAAAACCAAAGCCTGTCAAGACTTCTTCTTAGCTTATTAGAGAAGCCTGATTTGATTCATTAGTAATGCAACCATATTGCCAACAAAAGAGAGCTCATCTTTGGGTTCTTAATGCAATGCTATCATCCTTTATCTGTTTTATGTATTCAAGTTAGCAAAGCACATCCATTGCTGTCTTGCTTAGTTCTAAATCACAAAACCTTGCTCTGAATTTCACATACCACGAAAATACCCATATTCTATAGGTGCCCCTCAAACCTCAAAACCTTCACCAAATCACACCATTTGTTGTGGTTGTGGTATTTATGCTTAATCACAGAACCTGCCTCATTCCTTATAGCTCCTCTAATTCTCGTATTTCCCAGGGTATTAATATTCACCTGTTTCCAGGTGATTATCTGTTCCAAATGGATACCTTCCAAAAACCCCTAGACAGCATAACATGGCTATTACTCTTGAAATTGCAGCAGAGGAGCTAGCCAAGTATCAGAATTTTCACCCTAAAACCAAACAAGTACATAAAATACCCTAATCAATCGGCCTACCAAAATGCCTAAACTCAAAAAAGGCAACGACTTAAATTATTCTAAATTCAAACGGCACAAATATATTTACTAAAATGTCAAAAAAGCGAACGCCTTTAAGGTTGATCATGAGAGGAAACTGAAAAAAGAGAAATGGGTTTTCAAGAAACAAATCAAAACAAACAACTTGGGTATCCAATTAACCAAAACCCTACAATTCAACCAAGAAAAAAGAAGAGAAGTAATGAATGAACACTAACCAATTACGACCAAGAACTTCCTCGGCACGATAACCAGTAACCATCTCAAAAACGGTATTAACATAGATAATAGGATGGTCAGGTTCAAGAGCATCAGTAACAACAAATCCACACGGCGCCGTTTGAAGTAAATTCCCAACAGGAAAAGGAAGAGGACCACTAGAACCACCATCGTTGATAATAAATCCCTCATCCTCATCACCACTCAGATCCGAATTGCTATCCCACTCCATAAGAACAGTGAAGGAAAAGAAAAGGAGTAAAAGAAAAGGGAAAAACAGGAAAAAGTTAATCTAACCCATGAATGAGATACCGAGAAGAAGATGACAAGTGGGGTTTTTATGAGGAATAAAAGTGTTTGATATTTCTTCTGTTTTTGTCGCTTTTTTTTTTGGGTTATGGGCGTAAAGAGAGAGCGAAACGGAAGAAGGTGAGACAACGAGTGGTGTGTAATGTTCGAGAAATTGGGTTTTCTTTTCTTTTTAGCTGATTTTCTTTAGCTATGTGCGACTCGGATAAGAGAGAGAGAGAGAGAGAGAGAGAGATGAGTTTTTATTTGGTAGAAGGGGGGGGGGGGGGGGGGGGGGGGGGGGGGGGGGGGGGGGGGGGGGGGGGGGGGGGGGGGGGGGGGGGGGGGGGGGGGG
>CANYBF011758301.1:0-11368 GCA_948192965.1 Dalechampia spathulata | reverse complement strand
CCCTCCTCATTCAGACTTAACTCTGGGGATCCCAGGTTAAGGTTGCAGGAACCTTTAAACCAACTGTATGTTGTGATTGTTGCATGCTATTTGTAAAACTGTTTTCATAAAATAAAATAGGTTAAACCTGAGTATGCTCTTGAGTTGCGGCTTAGGCTGATCTTCTCAATCAAA
Source organism: Dalechampia spathulata (assembly GCA_948192965.1). NCBI lineage: Eukaryota > Viridiplantae > Streptophyta > Magnoliopsida > Malpighiales > Euphorbiaceae > Dalechampia > Dalechampia spathulata. The sequence continues at coordinate 11,194 of CANYBF011758301.1, read as the reverse complement.
AAGGAAATTAAAAATACTGTTCTGATATAACTATTTCGACTAAGAATAAACTGTTCCGATTAAAGTATATTGGCTGGAAACCAACGGTTGCGGACTATTGGTCCAAAGGAGAGTATAAAGCCTAATGGTGGGAACCTCTTGTACTATTGGTATAACAACGCCACGTACTAAAATTAAAATACTGTTCAGATCTAAACTGTTCCGGTCACCAATTATACTATTCCGATCCGATAAGGACTATTCCGATCCATTGCAGGACTATATTATACTATGACTAAAAAGCCGTATAAAAGACAGAAAACAACTAATAGAACATTAACTGAAGAAGAAGCAGTATTAACCATTTTTATAGTCGATACAGATTGTACTTTTACTGAAATAATATATTATTTAAGTTTTATTTTAATTCATTTATATATTTAGATGCTCATTTACTATTTATATAATCACCTCTACCTGTTTTAGTAAAGTAATCGGTCCAATATTAGTAAAATATAAAGTCCAATTATATATATATATATATATATATATATATATATGTATATATATATATATATAATTAACATTAACTGATATGTCAACAAGTATTTGTTCCTTACATATTTGAATCAATACTCTTTTATAATCAAATTTGTTACATTTAAGCATATCTAACGATCTGGGATAAATAATTAATGCTTCTAAGAACCTTAAATATGTAACAAGTGAATTTGCTTCTTCCAATCAAAAGGCCCATTCACTGTTATAGTCCCACATAATATTCTCTACTATCATTATGTCATTTTTCATAATAATTATCATTAAATTGCAATAAAATTCAATTTCTTACATGTCTTCGATTGTCTTCCATATTCTACTTTACATAATGTACAATATCTCAAATTTCTAAACATAATACAATTAATTACTATTTATAAAAATTATTATAATTTCTTCATATACTTTTTCATAATAATTAATTACATGTATAGTGAAAATCCTTTACGGAACGGGCAACATGTGCTCGGTTTATAGTGGTTCAACACTAACTCTTTCCTACATTCACTTCTCCTAAGTCTCGACTTAAGGTTCCACTAAATCTCAATCAATTACAATCAGGATTTCATAAATGAATCCTAAACCCCCAGTGTTTTCCAAGTTCACAATCAAACCTTTACAATAATTAACCTAAAAAAATCTCAAATACAAATTCATGCCCAAGCATTAATCACACACCAACCCACAAAAGCAAACTTAGCTTTTCACAAGTGGGAATACAATAAATGAGAGTTTACAATTGCTAGAAGCATAAAATACAAGTAAACATAATTGTTCTTGACAATCAATGCTCAAAGGAGTAATTGCTCTACAAAACTAGCCGTTAGGAAGAAAGATATGAAAGTTGTTATCTGAAAATAACCGTTAGAAAGGGTTATTATGAAATCATCCATAAAAAATGGCAAATAACTTAAATTGACTTACACATGGCACACACATCAAAACCTAGGGTCTAACAATCTCCTCCTTTTTGATGTTGGCAATCAATTTAAGTTCAATTTGTAAAAACACATTTAAATAAAATTTTGATTTGAAAAATTTTGGAAATCTCCCCCTTTGTTTTAGAATTCATGCCATGAAATTATAAGTTATCAAACAAGCATAAAGAAAGGAGAAATATAATGAACATAATCAAATGATCAGAGAGATACAAATAATTATATGTTCAACATAGATAAAATCAGAACACATTATCAAAGCAAATAAAAATAGACCAAATAAGATAATGATAATGAATTGAATAAACATCTCAATATATATAACATCAAAAAGATGTTTAGTACAATGATAAAATAAAAAATAACATAAAAATATAAACTAACTAACATCTCCACAAAAATTCCTAAAACATATAAAATATCTCCCCCTTTGACAACATTAAAACTATCACTGAGGGTCCTGAGGAGGAGGTGGACTCGATGGAGGAATGATGAAAGGCTCCACCATAACACTGATGGAGTGAAGAGTCTCAGAGGTGGAGGTCTGGAACTCGTGAAAGTTGACGACATGCTGATCAAACTACTATGTAAGATGTCCAAGCCACTGATGAATATGGTCGAAATGATGCTCAAAAAGATCCGAGCGATTGAGTTGAGCCAAAATAGTAGCAAGCTATTGAGAAGTGGAATCTGAAGAGGCAGCAGCTGCTGAAGTAGAAGTAGAAGTGGAATCTGGATCAGTAGGATCAAGAATTGCAGCAGAAGAAGAGGATCCATCTGAGAAGTGACATTATCATTTGCAGCTAAGAGCCACCTGGCATGTGGCATAGATGGATGGATCAGAAGGGTCAAGCCACTCTACAGGTGTATCATCTGGGAGTGGAACCTGTAGACGCTGACAAACCTCTACAGCTCAACGGTCGTAGATAGAGACAGTGTCATTGGGAAGGGCCAATGACTGGAGGTAAGAAAGTCATCTGGAGATGTACTCAGAATGAATAACAAACAAGTCATTAGTAGTGTGCTCAAAGAGCATATAGTGCTCAATAAATGAAAGATCAAGGTTGGGACCTCGCAGTCCAGGAGAGGGGTGAGTAAGTTGTAAGGCCTACAGCTACTGGCAGATATGATGAATGATAGATCCAAATAAGATAGCCCTGCTAAGCTGCTTCTGGAAAGAGGTCTGAAGCCAGTGCCCAGACTATATAGGAGTCCCTGTGACCATGCAGTAAAGGAAGATGAGGTCCGGGCCTATAATGGTGTCATTAGAATCTGATCTCTCAAAGATAAGATAGGAGATCAGTCTATGATAATAGAAAAAGGCAAGAGACCTAAGGCATGAGGCCTTCTATCTTAAAGGACAGAAAGCAGTATCGAGGGCTATGTCCCTCCAGAAGGCATTGCGGTTAAATACCGTAGATTTGACATTAGAAATGCCATCTGTGTGGAACTCAAAGAGAGCATCAAACTCGGAAGGAAAAAGAGAGTGATGCCTCCGAAAGAGTATGAAAGTACAAGAGAAGGAGGTCGATAGAGAAAATGTTTGTAGGAACTCTAAAGCTACAGACTGTATGAAGTGGTTAGGAATGAACATAAAATTTGACCAATCTACATTGGTCAAATATCTTAGAACGTCATCCTCCAGTCTGATTTGATGGAGAGTAGGATGACATGCGAATCAAGAGTGAGAGAAAACTTTCTCACTCAAAATAGATGTCCTGACTGTAGAAGCAGGAGTGGTACCATGAGGACCAGACCTAGGACGGACTGTACGTTTGACTCTCCATGAGAAAGAGCCACCGTGATTACTAGGAGTATATATAAGTAAAAAAAATAAGAAATGTAGTTAAAAACAGGATTTTTCAAAAATTCGACAGAGTAACGATAAGTTTTGAAAAACTGAAATACTAAAACCTGCAAGGAAATTAATAAAATTTGGCACACAAGTCCTAAACACAATCATAAGTGATAAAATCTAAAGAACCTAGAGCTAAAAAAACCTAGAATGATCAAAAAATCAAAAAGTTGAAAAATAGCAAACAGACAATGAAGCAATAAAAATGGAATGTAAAAACAGAGTGAAATAAATGAAAATAATACCAGAATAATGAGTAGAAGTATGAGCAATGTAGTTTGGAAAGGTTGGAAACTGATTTCAAAAGATTTGGTTGAGGATTTTGAGAGAAATCTGAGTGAAAAGTGAGTGAAAAATTGAAAAATGTTGTTTAAAAAACTATTTTTCAGGTCGCATACGGGCATACGTGTTGGGCATATGACCGTACGAGCCAAAAATACCTTGAAAATTCATATCACATACGGGAGTATGGGTGATACGTATGACCATACCAACTGGAGACGTTTGGAATTCAGGATCGCATACAGGCGTACAAAGCAGGTGTATGACTGTACGAGGCTTTCAGTTGAAAATTTTAAAAAAAATGCATACGCGCACAACAAATTTGGTATGGCCATACCACATGGCATATGATCGTACCAAAATGAGTAACGGTCGTACCAAACATTGTCAAAATTAGTTGAATTGATCATTAAGGATCCGTACAGGCATACCAAAGGTCGTTCAACCGTACAAGGACTAAGAATTGAAAAATTTTGAGAAGATTTCTAATTTTTCTTGAAGTTTTTAAAGTCCACCAATCACACCTATTTCAAAAATGACCCATCTATCATTCTTAATTCATGTTTAATGAAGTTTAAACATTCTTCACCAAGGGGTTTCGTAAAAATATTTGCCAATTAGTAAGTTGTATCAATAAATTCTAATACAACCTTCCTTTTTGCATATTATCATGTAGAAAGTGATGCCTAATATCAATGTGCTTAGTCCTAGAATGCTGAATGGGATTCCTAGATAAGTTTATAGCACTAGTGTTATCATATTTAATTGAGGTGCAAGAAACATAAACATTGTAATCTTTTAATTGTTGTTAAATCTAAAGTACTGGAGCACAACAACAACCTGCGGATATGTATTCAGATTCAGCAGTAGATAATGATACACAATTTTGCTTCTTGCTAAACCAAGAAACTAAACAATTACCCAAGAAATGACAAGTACTTGAGGTACTTTTCCTATCTAATAAATTTCAAGCAAAATCAGCATCAGAATAAGCAATCAAATCAAAAGAATCATTCCTAGCATACTATAAGCCATAATGCATTGTACCAATCAAATACTTAAAAATACGTTTTATAGCACTCAAATACGATTCCCTAGGAGATGACTGAAATCTAGCACACATGCATACAGCAAACATAATATCAGGTCTAGAAGCAGTTAGGTAAAGCAAGCTACTTATCATACCTCGATACTTCTTTTGATCTACTTACTTGCTACTTTCATCTAATGAAAGTTTTGTAGTTGTGCTCATTGGCGTTTTACTCGCCTTTGCATCTTCTAGTCTAAATTTCTTTAGCATTTCTTGAGTGTATTTCATTTGGCTGATGAAGATCCCATCTTCACATTACTTGACTTGAAGTCCTAGGAAATACTTCGATTCTCCCATCATGCTCATCTCAAATTCTCCCTGCATACACTCAAAGAACTCCTTGCATAACTTTTCATTAATAGCACAAAATATGATATCATCCATATAATTTTGAATAAGTAGAATATCATGCTTATAATGCTTAATGAAAAGTGTAGTGTCCGCTTTGCCTTTTTCAAAACCATGATCAATAAGAAAAGAACTTAACCTATCATACCAAGCTCTAGGGGCTTGTTTAAGCCTATATAAAGCTTTGGTAAGTTTGAAAACATGGTTTGGAAATTTAGAGTCTTCAAAATCGGGGGGTTGTGTAACATAAACTTCTTCATTTATAAAACCATTTAAAAATGCACTTTTCACATCCATTTGAAAAATTTTAAAGTTCATATGAGATGCATATGCTAATAATATCCTAATAGCTTCTAATCTAACTACAGGTGCAAAAGTTTCATCAAAATCTATTCCTTCCTCTTGACAGTACCCTTGTGCGACTAATCTAGCCTTGTTCCTAGTTATTACACCATCTTCATCAAAATTATTCCTAAATACCCATCTTGTACCTATAATTGAGACATCTTTAGGCTTAGACATTAAGGTCCACACCTTATTCCTATCAAATTGGTTCAATTCATCTTGCATAACTAACACCCAACTATCATCATTTAAGGCATCCTTAACATTCTTAGGCTCTATTTGAGAAATAAAAGTAAGATTATTATGAATATCCTTAAATTTAGATCATGTAGTTACCCCTTTTGATGTGTCACCTATCACTTGTTCCTTAGAGTGCCCTTTTAGAAATTGCCACTCCTTTGGAAGATCATGCTCGATATGTGTAGCAGCTAGGTGAGCAGGAAGATCATCCACTTCAGCCTTGTCAACATCCTTAGGTGTAACTTGTTGTTGAGAAACTTTTTCTTCTCCTTGTTCCAAAAGGATTCCTACATCATCATCAACAATGTCCTTTCTTGGACCAAGTAAGTTAGTTTCATCAAAAACAACATACTTTGATTCCTCAACAACTAAAGAATGTTTATTAAACACCCTATATGAATTACTAGAAGTTGCATAACCTAGGAATAAGCCTTCATCTATTTTTGAATCAAATTTTCCAAGGTTATCCTTGGTGTTTAAGATGTAGCACTTACATCCAAATACTTTAAGGTACGAAATTCTTGGTTTTCTACCATTCCATAGTTCATAAGGGGTTTTGTTCAAAATTGGTCTTAAATGAACTCGATTTATGATATAACAAGCGGTATTAACTACTTCAGCTATCACATCCTGCATTTAGAGGTCATTGTGCATTTTAAAAAAAACATTTAATTAATATGATGTTATGTTTTCTATGTTATTATTGTGAAAATGATGTGAAATTATGATTTCGGCGATAAGAATTTAATAAAAAAAATTAATTTTAAAGCTTAATTGAGGATATTAAAAATTTTACCGTAAACGACTAAAACTCATGTTATCTAGCACTAAAACTTGGATTTTGAGTTATATAGAGTGAATTTGACTGAATGGTTTTCACCATTGTGCTTATGTTAACTTACTCTAGGTATATGTAAATTTTGGATTAAAATTTCTTTTTAGACGTCAAAAACTTGGTCATACTTATTTAAATGACCAATTGATGAGATATTAAGGAAGTTAGATGTATAAGTTAATTATAAATATTTCTTTAGCAAATTTTAGCATTTATATAAATTATAGGTGGTTTAATTATAATTCTTTTTTTTAAAAATAGGAAATTTGAGGTTAGGAAGTTAATTAATAACTAATTAGGATAAATTAGATTATATTATTTGTTAAAAATAAATTAATAAAATGAGCAGTTAGGTGGTAGGGGCATGGAATTAGAAATAGAATTTACGATTTAAAAAAAATTGAAATGATTTATGATAAGGGAAGGGTAATTTGGTCTTTTGGCTTGAAATAAGAGAGTGTTAAATGGTGCCCTATTTCTCCAGCAGCAGCTGCCCTTCTCCCTTCCAAATGCCTCCAAAAAAATTTTCCTTCTTTTCTATCTCTTTCTTGTGGCTGGAATTGTCCTATCCTTTTCCTTCCTCTACCTAAATGTTTTTCCATTATTAACTTTGTTTTCTTCTTACGTTTTAAAATACCAAATCCACGCCAAGACTCTCATCTACTTCTTTCTTCTCATCACTTAACTATTTCAAAGTTATTTATTCCTCAAGCTACCGATTTGGTTCACTATATTCATTTCGGCAAACCCAAGTTCCAAGTTCAAGGAAGATCATCACGGCAATTGCACTTGGCTTCATCTTCTTTTTTTCTATTTTTGGTTCAGTTAATGCATGCAATAAGGATTGGTAAAATACTGGTTTTCTATTTCTAATTTTTTTCCCTTTTAACCGAAGCCAAGTATGTATTTTTGATGTTTAAAACCCAAAATCTCAGTAAAATCATTTGCTCTTATCAAACCGCAACCTTTTTTCTTACAAATCAAGGTGTTTTATTTTAGTTCTAATTAATTTTATTGTTGCACGTGTTGATGAAGAAATCAATAAGTACAAATGGAGCTGATGTACAAGGATTGTTACTAAAATAGGCTTAGATCAATTTGAGGATAACTTTATGGAGCGATTTGTTTGGTTGGTTAAAGGTGAGAAGAAAATTATAGGCAGTAATGATTCACAGATTTAGTTGTGCTGCTAAGTGTTTGTTTTTATTTTTCCTAGTCGAATGATATCTTGCATATTATGATGTTTTTGTTAGTTGATATATTTGGTAGTTTTGGTGGTTTCAATTTTTCAGACTGAATTTTAGTATGAATGAAGTGTTATTTGTGTTGGGTGTTGGTTGGTGTTTATTTCTTTGATTAGCCAAATAATAAGAAGCATAATTACATGAACTTGTTGATTTGAATATAACTTGGTTTTGGTAGGTGATTCGTATAAAAAAAATAAATATGGTTAAGTGATATGTTGAATGCTTAATGGGTGTTATGGTTTATTAGTTAATCTTATGTTTAATTAACAGGAAGGTTAAGAGTTAATTAAGATGTTTGTGAGTTTGAAGTTTACTTGTGGGTTTGTTGTTTTTAAATAAATAAATTTAAAGTCTATGTTTGTTTTTAACCAAACTATATTATAAGTAAATCATATAATAAACTTGTTGTTTATGGTTTTGTTAACAAAGAAGAGTAGATTGACAAGTTGTCTACTGGTTTCTTTTAAAAAAAATATTATTAATTAATAATAATAATACTAAAATTAACATGACTTTATAAGAAATTAAACAATATATATATATATATATATATATATATATATATATATATGACATAAAATGGTATGAGAGTTAAAGGTTGTTTATTACTTTTTAACATTTATGTTATTTTTAATATTTTTAATTTTGGAAAATTGAGTGTTATTTGAAATTTGTTAAGCTTATGAGTGAGGTATAATTTGATATGAATGTTACGACTTAAAATGAATTTAATTGAGAATTAAAAAGGATATTTAAGTATAAATATAATTAATATCATTGTTGGTTATTTAATCAGTTAGTTAAGCATTTTGTTCAATTTATATTGGGTCTTTATAATTAATGATATGAGGTTAATTATGAATTAACAGGATTTTAAGATATTACAAAAATACGAATATGATTGATATTTAAAATAAATTAAGAGAAAATGGTTTTAAATTTCTTTTAGATCTTAAGAAAAATAAGATATTTTAACAGGTAATTATGAGAGAATTATGTATTTTATGACTAAATAAATTTCTATATTGGATATATTTTTACATAGTTAAGGTAAAGGTATTATTGAATTTAATTTAAAAAATAGACATTTAAAATTGATAGGAATAGAGTAAGAAACTACTGGAATTTTTGAAACAAAATATTAAAGGGTAAGCAGAGTTATGTTATCAGATAATTAAAATTTCCATATTAGATTTTAACTAAACAGTATTTGATTTTCAGCATAAATAAATTTTATAATGGAAAATAAATAAGGTTTTTGTTATATTAACAAAATAAAATAGTTTTGTGTTAAATTATTTAATTTACATGCTGTTTAGTAGAATTATATTTTTGTTTTTAGCATAATAGTGTTTTCTGAAATATCGTTTTCTTTCCTAATTAGTAAAAAGAATAAAGTTTTCTTTGTGAATAATTTAACTTTTAATTTGAAAATGGATTAAATGGTAAGAATGATAAAAGTGGATTTATGGAACTAAAAGTAGGATGAATTTTAAATAATTATGAATTTTTATTTATTTATTTATTTACGACATGAAGGAATTTACGTTAATAAATTAATTAATGATTTATTTATAATACTTGTTTTACTATGGGTATTTTATTATATAAAAAGATAAATATGGTTTGAAGTTTTCCTATAAATTACAAAATTAGGTGATAATAAGTTTGGAGTAATTATCAAAAATAAATATCTATTAAAATGAAGAAGTTATATTTTAAATGATTTATACTTGATATTGATTTACGTTAACAATATAAATCGTAGTAATAATAAAATAATCACCTACAATTCTAATAAAAGATTAATATTGGTTGTGGAATAAGTAAATCAGTGAAAAATATTCACGAATCACTAAGAGATTTTAACAAAGGAAAAGACATATCAGGTTTGTGCTAGATTATGTTAAGTCCGTGATCATTAAATGATCATAGGGACAAAAGATGGGTAATGCAATAGCATTACAATAAGTTAATTTAATTATGCATTTTATGTTTATCATGAACATAAGCATATATCATAACATTACATAGCATGACATGGTGATATAAGGAGAAAATAATTATGATGCGATATGAGACAAGGTTAAATGATTATGCTAGGCAATACGATATAAATTCCTATAGGAATAAAAGAATATTTTATCATGAGAAAAATGAAATGAGATTGAATTTAAATGAGCTCACATGTTTCAAAATAAAATATGGAATAATGGAAGACCTAGTAAATGCACATTAATGAAAATGATAAATGAGGATTAAGAGGGATAATGCATAGCATAAATGCATTCTCATAAATGTATTATTCATAATTCATGTCATATGATAAATGATGATAAAAAATAACATGATTGTATTTAAATAATAATTCTATAAATGTTTATTGTCATGTTAAATACTGTATATTTCGATTTCATATTATGAAAACTAAATAAGTTTGTTATTTGGCATGATAGACATAATCATTTCTTGACATCATTATTTTTAAGACATGCAAATGCTTTAAATTTTTATCTAGCACCACTGAGTTTATACTCGGTGTTTGTCAATTGATAAACGTAGGATCAAACAAGGTTGTGGAAACGTAATCCCAGTAAAGCGGCTAGACATATCAACATTTTGTTGGTAATTATTTTAAGTATTTCTACGAACTTCTATCGTTATAAATTATCATGCAACTATTTAAATAAAGAACTCTAACAGTCAAATAAGTTCATTGGTAAAATTAAATAAATGTTAAATGATGAAGGTATGTATATTATAATTATGATGTGTAATCTAAAATCATAAACGGTTGAATAATTATAACATGTATCTTATTATATTGTTTATATAAAAAAAAATTTCGGCATGTTTGAGATCCTTTGTAGAATACCTATTAATTTTCTCGATTAGAAAATTAATGATCATTCTACGGGAGCATGTTATGCAGATGGAAGACGTGACATGTTTTAGTAGTATCAGATCTATGGTTAATAGCTCTTATAAAATCTTACTAAATACATACCAATCATCCAATAAACAAGTATTGACTGCTAAGTTAAGTTGCACGATTAAGAAGTCTATTGTTTATGCTGCTAAAATAAATTGTTTGTTGTAGGATATCTTTCAAAAATTCATGTCTGACCGAGCTATCATCATGGGTGAGGGTGAAAGTAATTTTACCCCTAATGAAGGTACTTCTAATGCCAGTATTCCAGCGGTGATAAGTACTCGAGAGCGGATGGTACATGATTACTAGTTATTATGTTGTTTATTTGAGTCTTAATATTATGATTTTTATATGTTTAATCTTAGTTTTCTATAAGTTTTTATGAAGTATTATGTCTATTTTATTTATTTTGCTATTTCTTTCTAACTTTGTTTGCAAGAAGTCCCAAGATGTATTTTGAGGACTATTTGTAAGTATTTGCAAGGAATTTAGTGAAATATTGGTTAAGTATGAAGAATCAATGGTGAAATGAGGAAGAACGATTC
>CANYBF011757410.1:0-13891 GCA_948192965.1 Dalechampia spathulata | reverse complement strand
AAATAGGAAGTGTAACATGTGCTGATCTTCCCATATTAATAATGTCCATTCTTATTAATACCATGATCAGGGATATTTAGATATTGAACATTTGCATACAATAAGAATCTCATTCCATAAACTCTTTATAGATTCTTTTGCACTATTCCAATATCATGGACTTCAATATATAGTTTAATACTCCATGTAAAACAAGTTCATTCAAAACATTGTACTATATAATGAATAACGCCTTATTAATGAAAACGTATAGTACAAATACACATGATGCTCTAGATCATACACTAACATTCTGGGCATCACACACTGATACTGACTTGGATGTGATCGCTAGACTGACTGGTATTCCCAAGTGAGAGCATCTACCTAAGTCTCCAGTGGACTATCAAACCTTCATACATATACAACTATTAGAGCCTATGGAGCTATCTATATGTAAAGGATAATATGACATACCAAGAGGGTAGACCCGACACTTCTGGTGGTAAAGGTAAACACTATGATCTACCAACTATTGTCAGCTCTCAAGGTGATGGATTATACAGTGTTGCATTTGGAGTGAGACCATCAATAATAAAGTCTGATAGTCTAAATGTACCTCCTAGGTATGAGCATCCCTAGAATTTCATCAAGGTTTTATTGATGTGGCCTTAAAACTCATTGATCTACACATATGATAAGCTTGGCCGCTCATACAAGACATCTTTCCCTATGCTGATAAGAGATGAGATCAAGTTTGGTCTACCTTACATAACTCCTATGGCTAGATGAGATGCATTAGCATGCTACTAATCCTAGTGATTTGACATGTGCATGTACCTTGATATGCCATGGCTGAGACCATGAGACTACTAATAGGGTTGCACCACTATCATAGCTTTGAAATATTGGATGTTGAGGTATGTACTTGTTATGATCATGTTTATGACATGCATGCATGCTTGACTTAAATGCTTATATGACTGAATAAATGCAAATGAGTTGATGCTCAGAGAGAGAGGAATGGGATTGCTTTACTCGTATGACTGTGAGCAGATGGGTAGAGAGATTACCCAGCTGACTGCATGCTAAATTAGTATAACATCAAGGTCTTTGATAATCCTAATCTGGATGAGTAGCAATCAAGAGATGATGATGCCTAAAGTAAACGTGACATCTGATTCTATATGTCTGGTGTTGCAACTCTATAGCTTTTATTTTAGGATGTAGGATAGAATAATACAGTCTAGCATAGCAGAAAGGCCTAGTACACACAAGCTATAATGTATAAACACTAAGCATTATCAAATGCTTGAACTCTATACTATATAGATTTCATAGCAAAAACCCAAAGTGCTTGCTACCATTATTCTTATGCAAGAACATTATGTATTCTTTTCCACTACTAAAATATACCCATCTATTCTTCTATGCAAGAGTAGATAATAACTCAATAATCACTATATGCCTTTCGTACCATCTCCCGTTAATGAGGCGACCTTAAGTGGGGCTGACTGAGTGAGTTTGAACTTCAGTATTTGAAGACATTCTAGCAAGTCTCCATCAACTTTTCTTTTCTACATGCTGCTGTTCAATTTTAGGATCCAGTGGCTTATGTCTTCCAATTTTGACATATGGGGTTGTGTTCGATATATGAGGAGTTTGTTGCTATCCTTGAAGTTTCATGTAGCATGATAATAATGTTGACGATATTGGTGCCTATCGAACAGGTGATCCTATATCTAATTAGGGCATTTGACATTAGCCCTATCATAATAAGATCACTATTAACTACAAAGGGCTCTACAGATCTCATAACTATCTTCTGACTATGCAGCTACAAGCTAGTGACTACTCCTTCATGGTTACGAGTATTTGGATATGGACTGTTATCATAGTTTATATTCATCAACCCATCTAACCATGGGGATCTGATGGTTGGTCTAGAGATAAATCAGATGGAACAAGGTCAAACCCCATTTCCAATGATCATAGTAAAGACGATCCTACAACTAGACAGAATGAAGCAAGGATAGTCTGGGCATTTCAACGATAGTCTGGGTGTTTCACTGGTAGTCTATTACTACTACAAGTATGACTTCTAAGTTGCCTTTATAGGTTGTCAACTTAGTAAAGCTATAATTTTACCTTAATTTTTGAATGAGTTACCTCTTATGAGGTTTTTGGCTCATCACGCTATATGATTTTTGCTTCATACCTTAATTTTTACCTAAATTACCCCCTTGGGTTTTCAACTCAACAAGTCACTCTAATTTTTACCTAAGTAGCATTTTGCAAGGTTTTCAACTCAATGAGCTTTTATTTTTATTTTTTTAGATCTAGCTTCAAAAAATACTAAAGATACTGGCACCATCTATAGGTAATCCGCAGAGGTACACACCTCATAGCCATATGAGGAGAGACTACACCTTTAGCAAGGTGAAGATGTTGACATTCAATAATTAGGTCGAGTAGATGGGGGTCATCCCTGAGAATGGGGTTAGGTGGATCGGTCCTTGGTAGCACAGCTAGTATGTGATCATAAGGATGTACATTGACTTTATTCCACTGCCAGGATTCAAAGCCTACACCAATTATAGTCCTATTAAAGTCTGTCATCAATAAGATTAAAACATTTGCATGTAAAACATGTTAAAATGGGCACAGAAGATCCAATATTCATTAGACTTAACTCTTGTCACTAATTAGTCTCGTGCAAGATTTTTTGATCAACTATTTTGATGCTCTTCTTTTACTTTTAAGAACTCTAAGTTTTACATGAGCTGTTCAAGTAGATTTTTAGCTTAAATTTTGCATGAACCACCATGTAAGTTTTCAGCTCATTAGACTTCTACTTTCTTTTCACTTTCTTTTTGCCCTTTACTTTAGACAAGGTACTTCTTTAGTTGGTCAAGGTTGATAAGTTTAAAGAACTCATTACCATCCAAGTCTAAAATATGAATTACATCTTTAGATGAGATCTTCTTAACAAAAAATGGGCCTTCCTAGTTAGGTCTAAACTTCCCGTATGGGTCATGGATAGTTAGTCTGACTTGCTTCAGAACCATATCACCTTAACCATATAGCAATAGGCTTGACTTTCTTATTGAATGCATTTGCCATGCACTTCTTGTAAAATTGTAAATGATACAAAGCTTTTAGCCACTTCTCATTGATAGTAACCAACTGCTCATATTTAGCCTTTGTCCACTCAACTTCTAGCAACTGGGCTTCCAAAACAACTTGAAGTGACTTCAGCTCCACTTCAACTGGTAATACAGTTTTTATCCCGTAAGGTAAGTCTACACTATCTTGCCTAAAATCTTTAATTGGCAATATAGTCTTGCATATTTAGCCACTTCTTAATGCCAATTAAGGTAAGTCTACACTGTCTTGCCCAAAATCTTCTTAATTATCTTATTGGTTGCTTTGAATGCCCCATTAGCTTAAGGATGATGTAGAGAAGATCAGTGATGCTTGATTCTATATCTATCAAGTAAATCAAACACTTGGCCTTGGAATTACACTCTATTATCCGATACCAAGTGATGTAGTACCCCATTTTGGTAAATAAAATTCTTCTCTATAAACATGACAACCTACTTTACCCCTAGTTTACTGTAGAATTCTACCTCTACCCACTTAGAGAAGTAATCAATAGCCACCAATAGGTATCACTGCTCATTAAAAGCATTAGGATAAACCTCACCCATGATGTCAATTTGCCAAGCTGAGAAAAGCCACGACATGGTCAAATTCTACAATTCGACTAGCAAGATATGACTCAGATCTCCATGAATCTAACATTTATGATATCATCATAAAAATTGTATGTAATATATCTTCATGGTGAACCAGAAATAACCTTAGTGTATGATCTTTTATATAGAGTGAATCCATTCATGTGGTATCTGTAGACACCAAAAATAATCTTGGGACCCATTGCCAGAATTTGACACTTTTTTTGGTCAATGGCTTGACCAATAGTCAAAAGTTTGACTAAAACTGATTATTTGTAAAATCAATTTCCTATTTGTGATAGACATAGAAAAGCAATTTATCAATGATATTGAAATTGAAGTGGTTCAGAGAAAATACTTGGATTTTTAAGTATCAATTTGTTGCACTTTGACTAATTTTTTGGATTTTTCTAGACACTGTTAGTTGTAAAAATTGGACTTACTAGGGAAAAGTACTTTAAAAAATTATGAAATTTTCAAGACAAGTTGAGTTCAATGAGTGTATCTTCATTGGAGTATGGTGCACATTAGCAATCTTTTTGATATATGGAGCATGTTCTACTACATGTTGAGCATTGATGCTTAGATTCTAAGCAACTCCATTAAGGATTTAGAGGTTTAGGTTCTTAATAATTTAACTTGGGATCAAATAAGAAGAAGACAATTTTATCAGCATAAAACTGAATGGAATTAGTTCAGAAATTTACCTAAGCATGTGTCATTGATGTTAATTGGTGGTTGTAGGTTCATCTTGACCCATGGTAGGATGTACCACTTCCTTGATATGTCAAGGCATCAGTGAAGAGAGATGAGTGGCACATGCTGGTTAAGTATCTTGAGCATTGTCTCTTCTATTTAGAGGAGCATATCATTGACTGGTACCAGGAGCTAACTGGTCGAGTAAAGCTTATTATGCCTCCTCAAAAGATGTTTTAGTCTTCCTTTATCAGTGCTAAGTTAGATATCATAGCTGTATTGATGGGCTTCTTAGGGAGTGACCATTTATGAGAGTCACTGATGGATTATCAGTGTCCCAGTTGTTAGGGAGTGACCGTCTATCAGAGTCATGGCTGTTAGGGCTTATTAAGTTATTGACTCGTAGAGGGCAAAGTACTAGGGCTACCAAAACCCAAGGTTGGCCTACTGCATTAGCCAGAGGGAGAGGATCCCGTAGTTCTATCACCACTAAGAGTTCTAGAGGGAGAGGTACCTCTAAGAGGGAGCGAAGTACAACATCCAGGGTGGTGCCAAAGGCTGAGACAAAGAGTCCTAAGGTGGCCCCAAATTTCAGATTCCCTTAAGGCTTTATTAAGGGGTGACTTTAGCAGTCATAAAATCACTATGTATAGTCATATGATAGAGATAAACACATGTATGAGGTGATGTTTCAGGTGCTTAAGAGAGAGGAAGTTGCCTTCACTCCTCTGAATACTACTCATGTAAGTAGTCTTTCTTGCATTAGCATGCTTTTGGTTTTTATTAAGTTGTGATAATGATAACCTATGCAGATGACCTATGAAGACATGGCAAATATCTTCTAATTGTTAACTGGGTTACGATAGCATCACTATACTAAAATGCTAGAGCTATATACGGGTACTTATAGTCTGTTTTATGCAAGATGTTCATGCATGTATGCAAGACTTATATGCCTATGTGATTGTACAAGGGCACTATTATGACATGTCCAAGTCATGAGAGGTCTATATCCAGATGACGTGATAGATGATGACTCATATTACTTGTTTGATTAAGTGGTTGGTGCACTACAATATTACCACAGAGTCTCCCAGTCCTAGCTCAGAGAAGGGTCAAACTAGTGATGATAATGGCAACCAATGATCAGATATCAACCTCTATAGTGTTACATCACATGTCTACTATTTTCATGTAGGTGTAGGTAGACGATGACTCAATAATCTCTTTCTACTTTTTATTCTCTTTCTCACTAGTGGGGCAACATTGAATAGAGTCGACTAGGCGAGTTTGGACTTCAGCACCTAAAGGCATTCCAGTAAATCTCCCTTAATACTACTTTTCTACATGCTACTGTGCATTTCTAGGATTTGATAACTAATGTCTTTTGGTTCAGACATGTGGAGCTATGTCCAATGTACAAGGAATTTACTACCATTCTTAAAGTCTTGTGTAACATGACAATGATGCTGATGATGCTTGTGCCTACTAGGGAGGTAATTCCCTAGCTGATCAAGGCATTCAACATCAGCCCTACTATAGCAAGGGCACTACTAACTATAGAGGGTTTTGTAGATCTTTCTACTATCTTCTGATTATATGCCACAAGGTAATGACTACCCCTTCATGGTTCTGTAGTTCCTCTTTATTCACCCATCTAGATATAGGGATATGATGATTGGTCCAATGGTAGACTAGATAGAGCAAGGTCAGAACCCATTTCCTATGATCATAAAAGAGATGATCCTCAGGCTAGATAAAGTAAGATGAGGTCAGTCTAAACATGTCAACGGTAGTCTACTTTTACTGCAGGTATGAATTCTAAACTGCCTTTATAGGTTTTCAACTTAGCAAAGCTATATTTTTCCCCTAACTTTTGCATGAGTGACCTCTTATAAGGTTTTTGGATCATCAAACCATTTAATTTTACTTTAGACCCTAACTTTTACCTGAATTTCCCTTGGTGGCACATCCAGCATGTGATGGTGAGGACATATATAGATTGCATTCCACTATCAGGATTTCAAGATTGTGCTCATTATAGCCCTACTAAGATCTATTGCCAGTACAGCTGGAGATAGACTATTCCATGATTGCTGCTAAAGTTTGAGGGGAGACAACTACTATCCCACTTCCTAAAGCATTTGGAGAGGACCTGGTATCATCGTAGGATCATACTAGTAGAGATGCTTGGAGTTAGATTTGCTACAGATGATGGATACAAGCTATGGATACTACACCACTTTTAGATTTTGTAGTAAATGAGATGTTAGATAACAAAACAATGCTTTATTTTGACATTCTCCTTTTGCTTTTAAGAGTTATAACTTTTGCATGAATTATTCGAGTGGATTTTCAACTTATCGAGTGAATGTTTTTCTTATCTTTCTCTTTTTACCCTTTACTCTAGATAAAGTACGTCTTCAACCAATCAAGATTGACAGGTTTAGAGAACTCATTACCTTCCAAGTCTAAAATACGGATGGCACCTTTGGACAGGATCTTCTTAATCAAGAATGGGCCTTCTTAATTAGGTCTAAACTTCCCGTATGGGTAACAAATAGCTGGTCTGGCTTATTTTAGAACCAAATCACCTTCTTGTATGGTAACAAGCTTGATTTTCTTACTAAATGCATTTGCCATACGTTTCTTGTACAACTATAGATGATAGAGAGCCTTCAACCGTTTCTCATCAATGGCAGTCAATTGTTCATATTTAGTCTTCTTCCACTCAATTTCTAGCAACTGAGCTTCCAAGACAACCTAAAGTAACTTTTGTCTAATAAACCAAAGAGTAGGGAGTAGCACCCATAAGAATTCTTGTAGTGGTTCTATAACCCCATAAAGAAAATAGCAATTGCTAATGCCAATCTTTGTAAGTCTATAGTATCTTGGCCAAAATCTTCTTGATCATTTTATTAGTCACTTTAACTGCCCTATTAGCTTGAGGGTAATATAAAGATGATTGGTAGTGCTCGATCTCATATCTTTCTAGCAAGTCAAACACTTGGCCTTGGAGTTGCATACCATTATCGGATACCAAGTGATGTGGTACCCCATATCGGCATATAAGATCCTTCTCTATAAATTGGGCAACTTACTTTACCTTTAGTTTACTATAGGATTCTACCTCTATCCACTTAGCAAAGCAATCAATAGACATCAATATGTATCAATGTCCATTAGAAGCATTAGAATGAATCTCGCCCATAATGTCAATTTCAAAAGTAAAGAAAGGTCGTGGCATTATCAAATTATGTAATTCAACCAGTAAGATATGGTTCAAATCTCCATGAATTTGACATTTACGATATCACCTTGCAAACCATATACAGTCTGTCTCTATGGTAAGCTAGAAATACCCTTGGTGCAAAATCTTCCTGTACAAGGTGAATCCATTCATGTGAGACCCGCAAACACCAGTGTGTAATATCTTTATAACTATCTTGATCATCCCCTATATGCATTGAAGTTACAGACCATCAATTATTATTTTGTAGAGAACATCCTGATGCCAAGTTAAGTTGGCTACTAGCCTTTGTAGAGCTAGCTTATCAATATTGTTGGCTTTTTTGGATAAGCACTATATCTTAAAAAGTTCATGATATTGGTCTAGCATCATAACTCACTCTTCCTCATAGCAAGGAATTTTTGACTACTCAATAAACACATGCTAGACTTGACACTATGGTCATTTGCATACTGAAGCTAATATGACTAAGGCATCAGCCATTTGATTCTCATCTTGCTGAGTGTGGATGAATTTTCATGAGCTAAAGTTGCAAATCATAAGCTTCATGTATTTGACATAAGGCTTAAGTTGTTCTTCTCTGATATCTGATATGCTACTCAGTTATGGACTGGTAAATGACAAGCATCGAATCACTAAATACTTCTACTTCATGGGCCTCAATCATTAGCAGTACTTCAAGCCCAAATGAACATGCCTCATACTTGACCATGTTATTGGTAATAAGGAAGCTTAGCTGCTTTAAGAGCATGATCAGTTTACCTTTGAGAGTAATTAGCACAACCCCTATGTTTGCACCTCTTTCATTGATCGCGTCGTCACAGTGTAATTTCCATTTTTATATATCAAATACCCCCAAGTTCTCATTAGGCAAGTCCAGTTCAAATGTCTCGGAATCATCCACTCACCTGGATATTAAGAATTTAGCAATGGCTTTGCCTTTAATCACTTTCTTAGTGATGTACTGCACATCAAACTCTAACAATAGGATCAACCACTTGGAAAGATTCCCCACCAGTAAGGAGGCTTCATACAAGTACTTTATAAGATTGATCTTAGAGATTGCTTAAACTTTGTATGGCTAGAAGTAGTGTCTAAGCTTCTTGGTGACCCATACCATAGCCATACATAGGTTCTTGACAAGGTTGTACCTGCACTCTATTGGTAATAACTTCTTACTCAAGTAGTAGATAGTATGTTCAATTTTAGCTTCATTCTCTTGAGCAATCATAGCACCCACTAACTCCTCCTCCAAGGCCAAATAGAGTAACAATAGCTTCCCTGACCAAGATGGCTATAGAATCGATGGGTTAGAGAGGTAATGCTTCACCCTCTTGAATGCAAACTGGTAGTTCTCATCCCAAACCAAAGGCTAGTTCTTCCTCAAAAGCTTGAAGATCAGCTCATATACAGTAGTGAGCTTAGCAATAAACTTGCTGATGTAGGCATCTCACAGATCAACTTCACCTTATTGGGATCTAACTCAATGTCCCTCTAACTGATGACATGACCTTATAGCTTGCTAGATGCCACCCCAAATGTGTACTTCTTTAGATTCAACATGAGTCCATACTTCCTAACCCATGTGAGAAACCTATCAAGAGCATCTAGATGCTCTTCCTTGGTAGGAGACTTTACCATCATATCATCCACATAGACTTCAACCTTTTTATGGATTAGATCATGCAACAAAGTTAATATGGCTCTCTAATAGGTGGCACCTACATTCTTCAAGCCAAAGGGCATGACCTTGTAATAATAAGTCCCACATTCTATAATGAAAGTTGTCTTCACCTTATCAATGAAAGACATTATGATTTGGTTATACCTAAAGAATCCATTAGTGAATAAATACATGCACTAGTAGCTACATTATTGATCAGCATATCGATGTGAGGCAAAGGAAATTCATCCTTTAGCCATGCCTTATTCAAGTCCTTGTAGTCTATACAGACCCTGACCCTGATGTGTTTCTTGGGAACTAGAACCACATTGGCCAACCATTCAGGGTAGTCAACCACCTGAAGGGATTTGGCATCCAATTACTTTTGGACATCCTCCTTAACCTTTTGAGCCTATTCTAGTCGAAGATAAAGTAGTTTCTTCTTAACCAGCTTAAACTAAGGCTTGATCAGAATTCTATGCTCCATAATGGTTCTGTCAATACCCAGCATGTCTTCGTAGCCTAGAGCAAACGCTTTCAAATACTTTTTCAATACTCTAATTATTTCTGTTCTCTCTTCAAAGGTCAAGTATGATGCAATCTAGAGTAGACAAGGCTTATCATCTATGCTATTGTTAACATTTTCAATGCATGATGCATTAATGTCAAAGATGCTCATGTAATACTCATGTTCATGCATAATCCTATTAGAATACACGTCACAAACATAAGCAAAGTTATTCTTTATCATCATTGAATAATACATAAATTAGGATGTCAACATCCTCATATGCTAACTCATTAAAGGTACTATCTACTAAAGTAGCAATGTCCTCATAGAGCTTTGGAAGTAGCAAATATCCCTTGTCCAAGCTTTACAACTTGGCCTCTAGTGTAGCGACTATGGTAGGTTCTGACTCAAGGCGGGCCGGTGGTGAGCTCAACAATTTCACCAAAGATTTAAAGATCATTATTAAGGTTGATAGTGGAAATATCAACAATCTTCCTTAGTGTTGTCAAGATTGACAAGTCATACACATCATTAAAGATGGTGAATTACTGATCAACGGTATAATCCAAATTAGGCAACTTAGGAGCTTGATCATACTACCAAACAATCTCCTCACTATCGAGTGGAAGGAAAGAGCTAAAGATCAAGGATTCTAGGAGCCTTGATTGGATCATACAGGTGTTGTTGATCATGTGATAATTTGATAGTGGGTTGGTTTTAGTGGAAGGCTTGGATTTTGTAAGATCTTTGAGTTCACCCAAATCAATGAGGTCTTGGATGACATGCCTAAGAGAATGGCCATCATTGGTATTGTGGTCATGGTATTAGTGGTAGTGGTAGTAGGTTTTGATATCTATTATGGTTGAAGGTGGTGTTTGGAAATTTGATTCTAAGGGTTTGATGAGCTTGGCTTTTTGGAGATGCTCAAAAACCTTGGAAAGCAGCATTTATCGGTTTATGAAAATGTGTTTAGCAGTGGAAGATATAATTTAAAATTTTTAAAACACATGACTTTTCAATCCCTAATGTGGAGGATCTCTAAACTATTCACACAAGCAACATGAATGATTATTAATCAATATTACTTATTTTGTTTTTAAGACTAGTAAAATAAAACAAAGAAGAATAGATGAAGAATAAGAATGAAATTGCTTTTGCTTCTTGATCTTCTATTAAAAACTAAATTATTCTTCTTATTCTTGAGCTTCAAATAGCGTGGAACAAATTGAGGAAGGAGGAAGCTAAAATTCCTAGTTCTGTAACCCTAAAAGTTATGTCAGACAACTTATAAAAACCTAATTAGATTTTTAGGTTACTTAAGTCATATGCATGTGCATGTTACATGCTTCAGGTATATGACTTGCATGTTCATGACTTAACATCCCTCCAGAAGCACATGATAATCATATGCCCTTTCCTTCTAACTTATAACACATGAATAACTCATGTGACACTCACATATGGATCAAGTCACATCCAAGCCCACATATGACATGCATATAGAACATGTCATCTTAGATCACTTGTATCTTAAGTTCTACTTATCAGATTTAAGTGATCTTGGTATTAAATCAAAGTTCTTTTCATACTCTTTTAAATGAACATGAAAGATCTGGTTATCCTATAACCACAAAACATTATTTCATCAACATCCATTCATGATTATCATTCCTCTTACTTTTAGTGTGCGACCTTTTGGGTTCTTGACATGTTGGTAACATATGAATATATTATTAAACTCCATTTAATAATATCATATATAAATCAATAGTGGTGTCTAGTCATACATCATGACTACTCAAATATCAAGAGGTCATTAGTTTGACTGCAACCCTTCCATATCAGATTCCATGCAATCAACTCCTTTCACCATCCACTATCTTATTTAGGTTTGAGTATGGATTAATGTCAACTCAATGCATAATCAAGTATGTTAGATCATGCCCTAAATTTGATATTTCATGTACCATAATCTTTATTCCTAAAATGCCCTTATAAAACTCATTCATCAATAGGCATTCAACTCTGGCCAGAGTTTCATGAATAAAGAATATTACATGAGTCAATAAGATAAAACCCTTACATTTAACCTATGATGGTGAATCCTTTATTGATAAATAAATACCTTCAACTACTTTGCACTATATCCAGCCTCTAAATTATGAATGCCTCTTATGGAGGAATAAAACATAAGAGTCAAAACATAATGATCCATAATTAAGATAACCTTGTTATCCTAAGTCTTAAGGATACTTGCACTGTTGATATGAGTGAGATATATTTCATAGACATAGATTAATTATCCATATGAAATATTACTAGCTAGGTCTCTAATAAGTCAGTCTCAAACTGCCTATCCACATGTTCACTTTAGACAACTCTTGTCGTGATGAATGAGAATCGCTGCAAAAGGAAGTACAACATGTGCTTATCTTAACCGAATTAATAATATCCATTTTTATTGATGCATTGATTAGGAATAATTTAGATATTGAACATTTGCATACAATAAGAATCTCATTTCTCTTTATGAATTCTCTTGTACTATTCCAATATCTTGGAATTCATTATTTAGTTAATAACCTTTCAAGTACACTGAATAATGAATAATATCTTTTTATTGATAAATTATTCAATATTAAATTATAGTAAAACATGATGCTCTAGAGCATACACTAATAGCATTCTAAGAATTGAGTATTTTTAAGACTAAGTAGTGTTTCAGAGTATAAGGTTTGGTGCTTTGTAGGGCATTAATGTAGTGGGCTTTATGTTATGTTTGGGTGAAGGTGGTAGCTTTTGGTTTAATGAAGGAAGACTCCTTCTTCTTCAACCTCTTGGTTTACTCGATTCTCTAACATAGTGAGTAGATATCTTCAAATGTGTGGAACATTTGATACTTCAGCTTCTATCTGACTAGTATAGCTTTGTCCATCTAGCAGCTAAAATAATCCATGAAGGACTTATTAGCCTTCTATTTCACCATTTACAAGTCCATCAGTGTGACATCAATGTAGGCTTTAAACCCATATTGCTTGCAGAAAGTAATGCATAGTGGCTTCCACTCAGTTTTGGTTGCCTTATCAAGACTATAGTATCAGGCCAACATTGGTCCCTCCAATGAGATGAAAAATAGCCAGCCTATCTAATCATTCGATAGCTAGGTAGTGCTCATCATCATTGATGCAGAACCCAATGGCAAGTATGCCATAAACCCACACGTACCTAAGATATAGCTCCAATGGTAGAATAAACCCCCGCCCTATTGAACCCCTAAACTAGCAAGTATGGAAACGCAAATGATAAGGCTTAATGGAAGAAGAGAAAATGCCACAATTAGATTGATAAGTTAACCCTAATTCCTAATGAAATTAGAAGAAAGCAAATCCTCACTTCCTAACTAAATACATAAAATGCATAATGCATAAGAAAGACCAAAATTGGTTCTGTATATTGAATGATGATTGAAAAGTGATCAAAAAGCTTTACATAAGCTTCTATTTATACTAGTTTCTAATCCTAGTCCTTCAAGGATATGGAAGTCTTAATCCAAGGAGGACTTGGTCTTCTATTCCTACTCTAACTTAAAAGATAAATAAATAAATAAAAATAATGTTATAATTAAATGGAAATTCGTATAAGCTCATTAGGCTATTAATTGGCCTAGCTTCCTTTCCTTATTGGGTCCTTAATAGGCCTAACTTATGGCCCAACATGCCTAACTACTCCATAGGCTTCATAATTAGACCCAAATGACATCCTTTAGGCTCCATTCTCTTCTAAATTCACCCCAAGCAAGATTATAGCCTTAGGCACCTCTTTAAGCTCCAAATAGCACTTATAAAAGGAATGTTCTTGTAGCTCCATTATTATTTGTTCTTGAATATATAAGTTCATAGCTGCTATCCTAGTTGATGTAGGAATCCTGGTTGAATTAGGACTCTTTGATTTTAGCTCTCTAATGACTTTGACCCATGATAGGATTTCCTTGAAGAGTAATCTCCTAATGGAAGTAGGAATCCTTGTTGAATTAGGAATCCTAGTTGAAGTAG
>CANYBF011757039.1:0-20683 GCA_948192965.1 Dalechampia spathulata | reverse complement strand
CAAAATTTTTCATTTCAACTTCAAAGCATGAAACCCTTATCATTTCATATAATATCCATCATTAGCATAATTTCATATCATTTTCACACTAATAACATATAAAACAAGACATTTCAATCAATTCATGAATGCATAGTGGATAATAAATTGAGGATGTGACAATATGACCTCGACATAATATCTAATATTAAATCAGTATTAGCTCTATGAGAATAATAATCCAAGTTGATAAATAATGAAAGATATAGTTATATATATAAACATGTTATACTATATCCTAGTAAGTTTATGAATTCTTATATAAATAATATTATATTTCCTAAAAGGTAAGGGATTATATTAGAGTTTGATTAGGAACGTATACTAAATAGGAGTTTAATTATGATTTTATTATCAATACTAAATGCAATTCCAAGATAATAATCTAAAGGGGTGAATAGATTAAAATATAAAAAAAAATTAATGAAATAAAGAAAAATTAAAGCTTTAGAATATAGACATAAAGATTTATAATGGTTTAGTAATCTTCTTTACCTATTCCACTTACTAAAACAATTACCTAAGTTTCCATCAACCTTTTTTTATTTACAATACAAAATAAATAGTTTTCTATTTTTAAAAGTGAGAAAGCAACTTTTTTTGTATGATTGCAACTTTTTTTGTATGCTTTATATGACATACTCATACAAAGAAACCATTTTTGGTAATAAGGCTACATTAACTGATACAATGGTACTATATATTATGGTAAAAAGAGAGTAATTTTAAAAAGGAGAGAACATAATATCCTTTTTGATACAAGGATACCAAATTCTTTGATGAAAAATTCTATATAAAACATCAAAAATCAAATGACATATTTTGGATTACATAGCTTAAAATGTTGCACCATCTTTTGTTGAAAACCTTGGAATGTATATAAAAAGTTTATATGATTAAAACATTTAAAGAGTTGCATCTTTCAAACTTGATTATAAACACTTAATAAATATCATTAGTAATGTAAATCTAATTTGTTAACATCAAAATTTGGATCAAAGATACTCAAGGTCTAACAGTTGGATTTCAAGAATGGATCTCCATTATTAAATAACCTAAATGATTAAATAAAAGAAATAATTGATTTCTAATGAAAGTAATAGATTTAGGATTGATATTGCACTAACATCTTAAATAATATTTCAAAAATCTTCGAGGATGTTAACTTTTAAACTAACTTAGGTAATTATTTCCATAACTCTTTATATTGTTATATAAAACCATAATAACATCTCAAAATTTGAAAATAACTTAAAATAAACTCTATCTCATCAATATATATAACCTTAAAGACTTAAAAACCATGATTTTAATGTAGAAATCTCAACTTCTTAAAGGTGTTTGGGATTATTCAACAAGAGTGATGAAAATTGATATTGTAATTCTTGAATCTTCATCTTGAAAGCTCAAATGAGACTTGATAATTACAAATGGTTGTATTAATTCCTCCAAATATGTTTTGGATGGTTGAGTTTTGTCAAATGGAAGCTACTTTTGGTAATGTTTAAAGATATGAAGACAAAAGAAAAAAAAAGAATTTTTGAGTTAAAGCTTTGCTATTTAAAGTAAAATATGATAAAAAGTCCATTTAAGTCACTTAATTTTGTATTTTTAATGTGAATCTCTCAAGTTAAAACTCAATTCCACAATTATTTTAAGTAGAATATATAACTTATATATAATTATTGAAATCATTTGATGAATCTTATATTTTGAAATTGTTTGATTTAGATGTTAATGATAATCAATAACTATCATTAATAATTATTGATAAAATAATACATTTTAATAAACATTATTATTAAAATATAAAATGATCAATATATATACATATACATAAATACATATATTTCATCTTTTATTTTTTAAATTATATTCTTCTGTCTCATAAAAATAGATTCATTTTAATTTCATCAAGATTAATAAAATATATTTTACTTGAAAAGGTAAATTAAATATATTATTTCTATTTACTCTTATTTTAATCATGAAAAGTAATAAAATTATTTTATTATTAGTTATATTTTAAAGTTTAAGGTAATTTAATGAATGATGTAATAGAGATTTATCATGCTATTATTTTATTATTTTATTAAAAAAGAAAGTGAACTATAATTTGAGATAATTAAAAAAAATGAGTCTATAATATTTAAATAATCAAAAAATTAGTATTTCAAATATTTGATTAAATAAAAATTAGAAAATAAAAACATTTAATAATTAAAAAATTATTTCAAAACCAAAAGAAAGAATAAAGACAAATTCTAAGTAATAAAATTTAATTTTATCACCATATTATCAGCTCATTAAAACAAGGTGGATTTTACGCATATGTCATTCCTAATTTTTGACGTAAGGAAACGCAATCAATCAATCAAAAATAAAATAAAAATGAAATAAAATAATAAAATGAATAAATTCGGCCGCCTCTCAGTCTCACACAGCCACTTTCTTGCCTCTCCCTAAAACCTCAGCCCTTTCGCCGCTCTCTCTAACTCTGTAAAACTTCACTCTCTCTGTATTCGTATTCATTTATGCCTATCCATTTCTTGTTTTAGTTTATTTTGTATTCACCAAATAGCTTAACTGCTGCGATTGAATTGAAGCTTTGTTTTTGTGAGTATTAATACATATACTCTATCAAGTTTTGCTTCTTGGTCTGTGGGTTTTCATTCTATTATTCGCTTTTATTGTTATTAGTAGTTGTTCCTTAATTGAATGTGCTTTTTATGCAATGTTTTATTTTCTCTTTCGAAATCTTCAATCTTGTTGTTGTGAAACTTCCTTTATAGCGTGTTTATTCGCTTGAGTTTGAGGAAAGGAAATATAAATGAGTTTTAGTCCATATCCAATTTGTTTGCTCTGTTTTTCAAGTGAAATATTGAAAAAGAAGTGGAATGTCAATTTTAATCTTGAAAGCATAGAAAATGTATATGGTGCCTTAGTTTTTGTTGTGATATTTGAGTGATTGATTTTCCTTCTTTACTTTATTTGTTGGTTAATTGCTACAGAGACAAATTGGGTGGATAGTAATGAAAAAAGGGCACTTGATTGTTTGTTTGTTCTTTTGGATCTGCTCTTATACTAACCCCGTGAAATGGTTTGGAAATTAAGGGCTGAGAATGGCGGGGAAATCAAATAGAGGGAGGAACAAGAAGGTTTCAAATGCTACCATAGGTAATTCTTCCGAATCGGCTGTGACTGCCAGTGCTCCTGTGGTATATAGCTCCACTTCAGACACTATAGCCACAGCTGATTATGATGGTTTACCTGCTGTGGGTGAATCAACTAATTCCGGGCCGCCAGATGGGTGTGATTCTGGAGCAACAACCTCAGCTAACGAACCAAAACAAGGTATTTTTGTGTCTACATTTGTTTAAATATAAGTACGTATATCATTTTTCTTTGAACTTGTTGCACATATTTTAGAGATTGTGAAGGAATGAATGACTTCATAATTTGAATGCTAATGATGACATCTAATTTAAGTTCACTAATGTCAGGCAATTGCGAGGCCTTTCTGAAATCTTCACTTATTGATGTAAGAAAAGATTAAAGTAATTTTGCTTTGTTGTCACCTGGCTGAAAACATATCAAATGTTGCATTTCAAATGGATTATTCTAAATGTAGGCACATCAATTTATATGTGTCACTTCTCATGTATATAAAATGGACATGGATCGCATAATTTTTAAACTGCAGTTTAGATGAAATGAATATGTTTATTTTTGTGCTCATAAAATTATTTCCTGATAAATATTAAATGATGCGAAAAATCATATGAATAGAAAAGAAGAGTTGATGACCTACACCCACATTTGTAAAAACTTTTAATTTGTATGTAGAACTAATACAAACAACTTCTATTTATGTTAAATTTTTACACCATAGCATACATCTAATATGATTTAATTTCATGAAAATAATGGAAGCTGATACTTCACAACATTTCCCAAGTAGGGTGCAACTAGAGAAGTCAATTTATGCATTATAGAGTCAATAGAGTTGCAGCATTTCGGTGATAATTCTTGATTTTTGTCAATTCAATTTGGCTCAACAGTTGTCTCCAATCATTTCCTCTATTTTAAACTTACAAATACTGGTCTGCGACCTCCTATAATGCTCTGACATTTGTCTGATGTGGCCTTTCTCCTTTGTATTTAGGTGAGCTTCATCTTTATCCTGTCACGGTAAAAACACAGAGTGGCGAGAAGCTTGAGCTACAAGTGAGTTAAAATTGATCTTTGGAGTATTACTTCATTTGGTTTGTTTCAGTCATGATTTATACTCTCCCATTTGTCAATCGCTGTATTCATATATTTTTCTTTGTCAAATAATTCACTGAAAGTGCCCTTTACTGTTTTTACACGTTTACACTCTGCTTACAATCAAAGATGATGATGCAGTTGAACCCGGGAGATTCAGTTATGGATATAAGACAGTTCCTTCTTGATGCTCCTGAGACTTGTTTCTTCACATGCTATGACTTGTTGCTGCGCACAAAAGATAACTCAACTCATCAACTTGAAGACTATAATGAAATCTCTGAAGTAGCTGACATTACTGCTGGTGGTTGCTCCTTGGAGATGGTCGCTGGTATATTAGCTCTGCTCATCATTTAATAGTAATAGTAAAGATTGTTTTGCAGGGTCTTAACATATAAAATCCATTTTGGCAGCTCTTTATGATGATAGATCAATCAGGGCTCATGTTCATCGTGCAAGAGAATTGTTTTCACTTTCCATGCTCCATGCTTCATTATCAACCTCCCTTGCATTGGAGTATGAGAAAACACAGAACAAAACCCCAAGTTCAGGAGGTCTCTTCTTTGTTCTTTCTATTATGTATAAATTTTGGGAAACATACTCTTTACACCTGATCCCTATTTGAAACTTCTTATGGAAAGCCCTCGTTTCTCTTATCTAGATACTGTGAAAGTTGAGGTTCCCGAGCTTGATGGACTGGGTTTTATGGAGGATGTTACGGGTTCACTTGGTAAGTTGCTATCATCTCTATCAAAAGAGACCAAGTGTGTGGAGAGCATTGTGTTTTCTTCCTTCAATCCTCCTCCAAGCTATAGAAGGTCTGATTATGCTTTCTCTCCTTTTTTTGTTCTCTTACTTAGTTATTTTGTTGCTATCTCTTGGAAAAAAAAAAAACACATTGGCAAATATAACATGTGGTGTTTTCCTTATTATATCTCCAGGCTGGTTGGAGATTTGATATATTTGGACATAGTGACGTTGGAAGGTAACAAGTATTGTATCACTGGTACTACAAAGATGTTTTATGTTAATTCAAGTACAGGCAATGTTCTTGACCCAAGACCTAGTAAATCTACTTCTGAAGCACCAACCCTTATTGGGCTCCTGCAAAAAATTAGTTCGAAGTTCAAAAAAGGTGAGGGACATGGTTTTTTTTGTCTAAATATGAAACCAATATTCTTATTTTTAATGTTTTTTTTTCTAACTTCACATGAATTTTTGAAGCTTTTCGTGAAATTTTGGAGCGGAAGGCCTCTGCACATCCTTTTGAAAATGTCCAATCTCTTCTGCCGCCAAATTCATGGCTAGGTCTATTCCCTATTGCTGGTAAGCTTACTGCCAAACTTCAATCTGCAGTTTTCTTTCCTTTTGTTTTAATATTCCTTTTACTAAAAAAGCAGTTGTTTTTCCTGATGCTTTTAAAGCAAATTAACTTTCAAATATTCTTGGTTGCACCTTTGGATCTGATCTCTATGTTCTTCACTTTTGATGATAAAATGTTTTTGTTTTAGCTTACAAACTAGTCAAACTAACTTATAAGCTCTAAAATTATTTCGATATATCTGTACGGATCATTTTATGAGTTTAAGTGTTGGGCTTTGGGAGGTAAAAAAAAAAAAAACTAGATAGACCAATTCTCATTTTGGTGTTTAGAAGTACTTGCAGAAAAGCTACTTTGACCAAGTAATGTTATTAGAAGCACTTGCATATAAGCTACTTTGACCAAGTAATGTTATTACACTAAACATTTGTTCCTTTTCTTTTTTGTCTCATTAAATGTATAAATTGTTTATTTCAGTTTTAAAAGTTTAAAGTTTTTAATTGACTCATTTTGCATGTTACATAAAAGTCAATATTTTTAATCTATTTATTAATATCATTATTAAATTTTTTTACGTGTTATATGTTACTCCCTTTCCCTTTAATGTTCACGTTAGAAAAAATTTGTATTCCCAAATAATTGTCCATTGACAAGACAAAATTGTTCATTTTATTCTAATATTCTTCTTTCAATAAATGCATATTCAACTCTAAAAAACCTTTAAACCTTAATTGTTTTTAAACTTGACAACTTATTCATTAAATATTTCTCAAAGGTATTTTAGTAAGACACTATATTAATAGATGACTTTTTTAATATTGATGAAATAACCAAAGTTAACAATTAAAAGGGGGCAGAGGGAGTTTATTTTATTTCAATTTTTTACTTTATAAATTTTAGTAAATATTTATATATTAAATTAATTAATTAATTATGTGTTTAATTATAAAATTTATTTATTTTAGTATAACTAAAATAAAAATTAATATCATTGTAATAAAAAATTGAGTTAAGATGATCTATTATTTGATAAAATATTTAATATCCCCTTCAGTCATTTTAATATAGTAATCACACTAATAAGCCACTTCCTATTGATCATGTCAACTACTGGTCAGTCACTTGTAAGTATTATGACTGAACACATAACTTGTAAGGTGATTTTTATAAGCAGAGCTAAATACTCTCCTAGTCTTATTTGTAGATCTTTCTTTGGAATTTTCTTTAATTTCTGTCTTCTGGTTTGACTTAGATCATATGTTTAATAGCAGATGACATTCAGTTTTGCTTTCTGCCATATAATTTGATCAAGTAACAAGCAAAAAATAACACTAAACTTTTTGATGTCACTGGTTTTTTTTCAACTGGATTCATTGTATTAGATGTTTCAATTGATGTTTGACCTGAATATATGGGGATTTTTTTGTCAGAACATAGACGTGATGCTGCCAGGGCAGAGGATGCACTGACTCTTTCATATGGCAGTGAGCTGATTGGCATGCAAAGGGATTGGAATGAGGAGTTGCAATCTTGTCGAGAGTTTCCCCATACAACTCCTCAGGAGAGGTATTTCTAATTTCTGTTCATCTAGCTTTTGTAGTTTTGTGCTGTTCCTGAACTATATTTCCTTTATTGGTTTCGCTTTGCATTCCTTATTAGGGTAAATTTGTTGCAGGATCTTGAGAGATAGGGCTCTCTACAAAGTGACTTCTGATTTTGTTGATGCAGCCATTAATGGTGCTATTGGAGTCATCAGCAGATGTATCCCCCCTATAAATCCAACTGATCCTGAGTGCTTTCATATGTTAGTGGAACCATACTCTGAATTCAATTTATTGATTTTTGAGAAGTTCTTGTCCTAGTACCTTGTTTGTAAATAACAAAAAATATATATTGTTTCAACATGTTTTAAGGATCTTTGACCATACTGTTGGGAATCACGTTGTACATTTTCTTATGATGTTATTGAAGTCTTTATCCTTCATGAATGTCTCTTGATTTGTGTTGCGGTATGTTTTTGATTTTAGGTACGTTCACAACAATATTTTCTTTAGTTTTGCTGTGGATGCGGATTTTGAACAGATGTCCAAAAGACATACTGCTGATACTAATAACAAGACACAGAATGGTGCTGTTTCACCCAAGACATCTGAAGGGGTCTCGAATGGGGATTGTGATGGATCAGGTACAGAAAAAAGCAACGGTGTTATGGAATCAACTCTTAATGTACCATCTGAGAGCCAGTTGGCTGAGAGTGAGCAGGCTACATATGCTTCTGCAAATAATGATTTGAAAGGCACCAAGGCTTACCAGGAAGCTGATGTCCCTGGGCTATATAATCTTGCCATGGCAATTATTGATTACAGGGGTCATAGAGTGGTGGCACAGGTGTGTATGGAAGATCCAAATTTCCTTCCCTTCAATCTCATGAAAATGTTATGTTCATATGTTTGCAATATATATTGAGGGAGAAATTTATTCTCAGGTAAATTGCATTTTTATATTTTTTGTTTATTTATTTTTTGATGGTGTCTGTTTGTATGCATGGTTTGTAAGACCAAAATTTCCGGCTATTATTTTTATTAATCTTATAAATCTAACTTCTCATCCGCTAGTTTTCTTTTCCTGCATAAAGTTGTGCTGAGATTATTGCTTCCTTT
Organism: Dalechampia spathulata; assembly: GCA_948192965.1. NCBI lineage: Eukaryota > Viridiplantae > Streptophyta > Magnoliopsida > Malpighiales > Euphorbiaceae > Dalechampia > Dalechampia spathulata. The sequence continues at coordinate 12,397 of CANYBF011757039.1, read as the reverse complement.
TGTAGAGTGTTTTACCTGGCATTCTTCAAGGGGATAAATCCGACTCACTTTTGTATGGTTCTGTTGACAATGGAAAAAAAATATGCTGGAATGAAGAATTTCATTCAAAGGTGAGATATGAATTGTTAGGCTGAGTATACATTTCTGGATTCCTTTAGGATAAATGCCCCTTTATTATTTATGGTTTAGAAACATGTGGTTTTTCCTGTGAAGATCCTTCCTTTACTTTTGTCCATACAAATGTTCAATAGTCAGTTACCTTTATCCATTCAATTTGTTATGAATTGTGAGTATTGTCTTAGGTACTGGAAGCTGCCAAACGACTACATATCAAGGAACACACAGTTGAAGATGCATCTGGAAATGCTTTCAAATTAGCTGCACCAGTAGAATGCAAGGGCATTGTAGGTAGCGATGACAGGTAAGAATTTTCTTGAGTTCGCATGTCCTATTAGACTCTTCCACCTTAAAATTTTTCAGTTAAATTCTTTCTTCCCTTTGTTTTAAATTTATTTTAGTTTTGTGCTTTTGCTATTGTGCTTGCTGTTCAAATTTTCCATGGGATTTATATTGTTACTTGGATCACTTTGATCTTCAAACACACCAATCATAAAATGGCTTAGCACAATTGCTGTTGTGTAACTCATTATTTGATTATTTTTAGCATTTCAAATTAAATTCTGAATGTTTAACTGCATTTGGTTAGCATATCACACTTTGAGAAAATTTACTTCTAAAGACTATTGCATTTTGTTTGGTTGTTCGTATGATTTAGGATTTTATTTGTTTCAAATACAGGCATTATCTTCTTGACTTGATGAGAGTGACTCCTCGTGATGCAAACTACACTGGACCTGGATCTCGATTTTGTATTCTGAGACCAGAACTAATTGCTGCCTTTTGCGAGGTGTGTCACTTCATGACTGAGGTAGATCAGTCTCTGATTTGTTTCTCATGTTCTTCCACTCCTTTCATGTTATTTTTTTCTTGTGAAAGGCTGAAACTGCACAGAGTTCAAAGGCTAAACCCAAATCTGAGGGAGAGGCTTATGCAACTCCAGATTCTTCGGGAGTTGCTGAGGTTGAGGTCAAACCTGATGCCAAAATACCTGCCACTTCTGCTGAAAGTCAGGTAATGATGCTTTGGTTAATCTTATATTCTTTTGAGCTCCCATTAAATGAATGTCATATGCACTCTAAATATGAGCATGTGTTCTAATGGATTATTGTTGTATCCTCCTAATTTTGTAAAAATGTGAAATTTTCATGGGAATACATTCCTAAAATTAGGTGGCTGGAATTGTTTTATTTAGTTTTCTCTACAAGCTTTGACACTAGTCTCAGTATTGGTTTATAACTATTAGAGCAATCTTTCAGCTCAGAAGTTAAAGGAATCAGTCATTAGATAATGCATTATGCCGTAATTGTTTTCTTGGAACAAAATAATTTCAAACTCTTTAGTCTCATGAATATGCACTTTTTTCTGTCAAACAAATAGTGTAGAAGGCTTTATTTTTCTGCATTTATTGAAGCAACTATTTTAATTGTGTGGCTTTTTGTTTTTGTCAACAGGAGATCATCGAAAAACAAAAGGTTGAGACAGTTGAATGTTGTGCTTCTGCTTCTTCGGAGATCTCCAAATCAAATGATGGAATACTCTTTAACCCTAATGTTTTTACTGAGTTTAGACTAACTGGAAGTCCAGAGGTGAACTTCCTGAAATGATAATGATTATTTCTTTGCGATCTTAGTGACATATGAAAACATCATATTTGTAATCATCTTTTGCAATTCACCAGGAGATTGCAAAGGACAAGGAAAATGTAAGGAAAGCTAGTTCATATCTTGCAAATACAGTGCTTCCGAAGTTCATTCAGGATCTTTGCACCCTTGAAGTGTCGCCTATGGATGGGCAGACACTGACTGAAGCACTGCATGCTCATGGAATCAATGTGCGATACATTGGAAGGGTATGCTCAACGTGTGTGTTTTTTTTGTTATTACTTTGGTAAAATGCTGTTCCTCACATTTTGTGGCCTGTGAAGAATATTTGATCAAGTAACAATGTCCAGACTTTTCATGGGAGTAAACGACATCCTTAAGTGTACACATTTTTTCACACAGTTTTGCTTTTAACTTAAACATTTCATATCTTCAGGTTGCGGAAGGGACAAGACACTTGCCTCATTTATGGGATCTTTGTTCTAATGAGATCGTAGCCAGATCAGCCAAACACATCTTCAAGGTTATCTTTATCTGATCTTAACATGTCATATTTTTTTTTATCAGATTAGTTAGCTGTATCTTGTCTGTTTTTGCGCTCTTTCAGCTTACTCAAATTTACTCCAATTTTCAAACCTTACTTTCAGGAGTAAAATTATTTATTGTGACGCACATGCTTGCAAGGGTTATTTTATTTTGTATTTATGTTCATTTCTGATGGTGACACAGAATTTATTACGAGATGCAGAAGATCATGATCTTGCGCTAGTGGTCTCACATTTTTTCAACTGCTTCTTTGGAAATTGTCAATTTGTTGGTGCCAAAGGAGCCAGTGGTTCACAGCCAAGATCACTAAAGAAAGTATGTTGAAGATAGTTTAATTATTTTATTTGGTTTATCATGCAGTTATTTGGTTTCAACTTCCTGCTAGCTAATTCTGTACGTCTGATTTGGCATTCACAGAATCACTCCTACCATATTTTGTTGAATCCTGTTGGGTAGCCCAGTGACTGAATCTAGTTTACGCTTAAATACTTGCAGGACCATTCTGGTCATCATCACTCTTCAGGGAAATCATCTTGGGGCCAGACAAGGTGGAAAGGAACATCTGCAAGAAAGAATCAATCCCCATGTATGAATGTTAGCTCAGAAACTGTATGGTCTGATATTCAGGAATTTGTGAAACTCAAATATCAGGTATCATTTATATTAATCCAAGCGTTGAAGCTGTGTATGACAAATAAAACATTCCAAGAAATCGTTAGGCTGTCTTAATTATCATAGGCTTCAAAAGAATTGAGGAGAACTTGAAATTTTCTGCTTTGTAGTGGACCTGAATTTTCTCTTTTGCTTAGTTTGAGCTCCCAGAGGATGCAAGGTCACGGGTGAAGAAAGTTTCAGTCGTACGCAATCTTTGTCAAAAGGTAAATTTAGGTCTTATCTAATTGACTTGCAAGTATCTTTATGTTACAAGTAGAATTTCACCATGAAACATCTTTGTTGGGTTGCATCTGGTGCTTGCAATGTCAGTTGAAATGTTCATTTTCCAGCATATATATATAGAGAAATAGCCGTCTAATTCCAGCATCTGGTTCTTTTGTTTTCTTTTATTTATTTGATCACTTATTAATTGTTATGCGTATATATATATATATATTTTTTTTTTCTTGACTTAAATAGAAAAGAAATTTTGTCATTCTTGTGAATATTAAATTCTTGCTAAAAGGAACATCTTATTTAAATTTAAATAGCACTCTTATTATTAATATGATAATTCCATTTGTATGATCTTTTAATCCTATAATTTTTTGATTCAAAATAAGGATAACTATTACTAATCTTAGTTATAGGCGTATTTACCTTTTATAAAGTTCTAATCATGTATGGTATTTGGATAAACATTTGCTTAATTAAACTTTTGAACATGTATAAATATTCTTATGTGTTTCAAGTATAATACTACAATAATGATTAATGTAGTTGCAATTGTGATTATTAAATTAATCCTTTATTTTTTTCAATTTATTAAATGGATTCTTCCGTTCTTATGAGCTTATGAGCATATGTTCAGTTTACTCAAGTAAGCCTTAGTCCTAAGTTAGCAGGGTTGACTACATTAATTCTCATTCTCTACTCTCAATATGGTTTTGATGTTTTCACTGAGGTTTGGGATAGCTTAATCTGATTGAAAACCTTTTGTCTGAATGAGTCTAGGTCTATCTTTTCTTCTCTTTCTTTCACACATCGTAATCTCATCCACATTTTGATTTGTGTTCAAAAGTCTAGGACGTATGTATCTTACCTCTATACCTTAGTTTATCTTCAAGTGTCATCCCCACTTTTTCTGTGACACACTTTTGAATTGAGTTCATTATTATATACCTACATATCCATCATAGCATTTTTATTTTAAAACATTCGTTCTAGAAGCATGTTGTGCTTCCATAGCCAGCACCTATTACCTTATGTCATGGCAGTGCGTATAGTTGTATGGTAAAATAAAAAGTATTTTCAGTCCTAACGTATGCATGTTTTACAAGTTTTTAAGATAAATTTTTAACCAAATTCTATAAATATTGTAATTTGAAATAGAATGTTTCTAATTCTAATTGTATAAAATGTTCTCTGAATTAGTTTATTATAAACTTCTAATTTGTTTATGACCAAATTAACTCATTTAACATGAGCAAGGGTCTTCTTGTGGGTGCCTATTACTGTTACAACGTCAGCATTTTATTTTGCTTAGCCAGCATCTATTATTATTGCGACGAAAATAACATCAATGTTTCATTTTACCTTAGTTGGCCCTATTATGGATACTATTGCTAATGTCATTGTTGCTATTGTTACTGCTACTTTTTCTACATCATATTAATCTAGATGGTTTGGGTCTCATCATGGATGTTTGGGGCTGCTGTCTTTCAATCGCTTTTATTTGAAAAATTCATTTTTTGAGCTCTCAAAATATCATGAATTTATTCTTATTGAGCTCCTCAACTTTCATTGTGATGTACATTGCTCCTATATTTATTTAGTTATACATTATCCTAAATATCTGAAAATATTCATTTTTGAGCCCTCAGAGTGTTGTTTCATTTATTGAGCTTTAATACTTTCATTGTGTTGTATTGAACCCTCAAATCAAAAGCCCTTGAAAATAAAAAGTGCAAGGCTTATATTACTCGATGAAAAAAATCATGATAGTTTGATGGTTAATTTTCTTTTATTGTACATGAATTTGGTTCTATCATGGGTGCCTGGCGCAACTTCCTTTCATAGACTATCGCTGAGCTTATGTACCTGACTGATATTGAATGGTTACTGCTTGGTCAACAGGTTGGTGTTACAATTGCAGCTCGCAAATATGATCTTAATGCTGCAACACCTTTCCAGTTGTCTGATATCTTGGATATCCAACCAGTGGTGAAGCATTCTATTCCATTATGTTCTGAAGCTAAGGATCTTGTCGAAACAGGAAAAATACAATTAGCTGAGGTATGCATTGCACATAACTGTGACAACAAGTCATGCATGATTGACACTGCATTACACTGTGCATAAGTGTAGTTTTTTTTGGTTAGAATTCAATTAGACTGGAATTCAGCCGATCATCTTGGTAGAGAAAACAAGTCTCTGCTGGAAGTTCCAGTGTGTCATTTCCTCTGTTTTTGGGTCTCATTTACTGGTTCTGGTGGCATGAGACATGCAACTTGAAGAACTCATTTTTGGACGTAGTAATCAGTTACATTACATCACAAATATGTGCCGGTCTTAAATGTTGAAATGTGATTTAATTGAATGTCATAGTTTTATCCATTTATTATTTACTTATTTACCTGTTTACTTGCATCACTTGAATCAGGGAATGCTTAGTGAAGCATATACATTATTCTCCGAGGCATTTTCCATCCTTCAACAGGTACACAGATATCATTTTTTTTTTTCTAATTTTCTTAATTGTCTTAAAGCAATCAGAAATTTAAAATGTTCATAATTGTCTTTCAGGTGACAGGTCCGATGCATCGGGAGGTTGCCAACTGTTGCAGGTAGTCGTCAATTGTAAACTTCTGTTTTCTCCTAATTGTTTTTTAATCTATTGAATGAATACTAAATTATATACTTCTTTTGAAGTATATGTTATGCATAGTTTATTCATGCAAAGTGAAAGCATGTCATTCTGGTGAAAGGACTTTGAATTGATTCACCGCACCTGACCTTAGGTACCTAGCCATGGTTCTGTACCATGCTGGAGATATGGCCGGAGCAATAATACAACAGCACAAGGAATTGATCATAAATGAACGTTGCCTAGGAATAGAGCATCCTGATACTGCTCACAGGTACCATGCTTTTCTTTTACGTTCAATATTTAATTGAATTTCTCTCTTTTCCTTGTATTCAGACTTGTCATTCCGTTTTTTGATGCGACAAACAAACACATTTTGGGTGGAGAAAATTATCCTTCCATGAGAGGCGATAGTGTTAGTCGAGTAAAAGTTGTTGCCAGAGTATCATTCTGATGTAGAACAGCCAAGATTAAACTATCATAGGTTTATTTCATCAAAGTGCAGCGGAATTGAATCTGAATTGGGATTTCAGAATTGATTGACCAGGAAAAGAACTAAAGAAGTAAAAAAATTCTAATAAGAACCTAGGAATCACACCTAAAGGAAAGACAGAATTGAATCACACAATTCTAAAGCATAGCTTGCACAATTTTTTTTTTTTTTTGAAAACAAAAATATGTAAAAAAATAAAATGATGTACAAACCAATTTACTAATTTTAAACTAATGACAAACAAAAATATACAAAATTTTTAATTTTATATGAGTAAAAATTTTAAGTTGCAATTAATACTTTAACATCAAATAAAACGTTTAAAACATTTAAATGTGTTTTACTGACAAAGTAACAGTATATTATGAAAATATAATGAATAAAGTGGAAGTGCGATGAACATTGTAACTATATAGGCCGATCAGTCTTTTTTTGTATAATTAATTTTTATTCTATATTTAATTCATACAAAATACAATAAATACAAATAGGAAATATTAATTTAGTTTGTTTAATCTAATTTTACTCACCACATCTAATACTTGTAAAATAAAAATATCTTTATTTCTATTTTATTGATGATAAAAAATAAATGGAACATGTCAGTTTTTTTTAGTTCAAAAAATTTTTAGTTCTTTTACTCGGTAGATAATTCATTGTGATATAAAGATAAATTTTGAGGCTAAATAAAACAAAATAAATTTAAATCATTTTCAATTTTCATTGAATTTATTTTCATTCTCAAAAAAATTTAATCAAGATACAAAAAGGTTAGAATTAAAATAATATAATATTACCGTAGATGAGAAATATGAAACCAATATTGCTCCAGTTTTAACATCATTTATGACTTCCATGTATGAAATGGTTAATATGCAACATGTTTGAAAGAAAAAGTGATTAAAATGGAAAAAACCATAAAGATCCTGAACGAATATAAGCCAAAAGTTGAGGATTCTGTAATGACTTTTTGGCCTTTTACTTGCGATAGTAGGAAAAAAGTGTTGATGGCACTCACTTTACCATAATGGAGATGATAGTGCGAAGACGTACATGGGATGATAGCGGTAAAGGCAGTAACAAAAATAAAGATGCAAAACATACACCACACAAGTGCCACAAAGATGTTAGCAGTATTTTGAAATATTTAAGATTTTTAATTAACTTTATTCTTGAAAAAATAAATATTTGAAATTTCTATATAGAGTCATTCCTAAATTGAAGAAAACCAAACATGTGTTAAAGGTTAATTTGTTTAAATTATTCATGAACTGGAAACAGATAAGATTTATAAATATTTTATAATTTAATCATTATCATGGTTGCTTTTGATATCGGTCATTTACATCAACATATGCCTGACATGTTTTTCGTTTTAAATTCTTGGCATAATATATCCATGGCCTCCTGAACTTGACAGGTTTTTTTTATTTTATCCTTTTTACTTTGATTTGTTTCATTTTAGCGCCTCAACTTACTTATTTATATACTTTTGAACACCTATTGTTGTTAATTCATTTTCATTTAAGGCGTGTGTAATACATGTGACATATTTAATCTTTTTTAACCTCTAAATTTGTTATTCTTTATAAAAATTAAGGATATATGGTAATAAGTAAAATTGAGGTTTATAAATGATAAAAATTAAAGTTTATGGGGAAATTGAAAAATTATGATAAAATTCAAGTGTTTGAAGTTTACAAATAAGCAAGTTGGGGTGTTAAAATGAAAATGGTTGAAGTAGATGGGGATAAAATGAAAAAATGTGTAAAGTTTAGGGGGCTTTAGATGTATTATGCCTAAATTCTTTTAATATTTGTCAGCTTTATTATTTATTACTACATTAAGCATTTGAAAACCTTAAAATGTCGTTTCTTTGAGCGACTCATTTGCTGCTTAATTTGCAACTGTAACTACAGCTATGGCAATATGGCACTCTTCTACCATGGACTTAACCAGACAGAACTTGCATTGCGACACATGTCCCGCGCATTGCTTTTACTGAGTATATCATCTGGCCCAGACCATCCAGATGTAGCTGCAACTTTTATAAATGTAGCGATGATGTTCCAGGACATTGGAAAGATGGACACTGCTCTCCGCTATCTGCAAGAGGCCCTGAAAAAGAATGAGAGGCTTCTAGGAGAGGAACACATCCAAACTGCTGTATGTTATCATGCTCTTGCAATTGCATTTAACTGTATGGGTGCATTCAAGCTCTCACATCAGGTATGTCCTCTCTATACTTCAGCGCTTGTCTTTGTGCTTAACTATGAGAATGCATGTAACCGATTGTTTATTATGCACAGCATGAGAAGAAAACATATGATATACTTGTCAAACAACTTGGTGAGGAAGATTCAAGGACTCGGGACTCTCAGAACTGGATGAAGACATTTAAGATGCGTGAACTTCAGGTTGGTTTTCTGGAGTTCTTGAAACTTGCGTTAGTTTTTCCCTTTTGTGTCAGAAATTTTTGACTTTCAGATTCTTCGTGCAATAGATGAATGCGCAGAAGCAGAAAGGCCAGGTTCTGAATGCAGCTTCTGCTCAGAAGGCCATTGATATTTTGAAGGTATTCACTCCCCCTCCTTTTACGCCATTTAGTTTTTATTAGAGGCTGTATGTGTCTCTGGTGTGGGTACGTGCACAATTGCCGTGGCACCAATACGAAGATGCTGTTATTCAGGCTAAACTTCCAGCAGCACAATTGGCCCTGTGTGGAGTGATTCTAATGACAGAATCAAAGATAATGATTTCCGGGACATTCTTGTTTTTTGGCAGGCCCATCCTGACCTGATACAAGCATTCCAAGCTGCTGCCGCATCTGGAGGATCTGGAAGTTCTAGTGCTTCAGTCAACAAATCTCTTAATGCAGCGATAATTGGCGAGACTCTTCCGAGAGGCAGAGGAGTAGATGAAAGGGCTGCTCGCGCAGCAGCTGAAGTTAGGAAGAAAGCAGCTGCCAGGGGTCTTCTGATTCGGCCCCATGGTGTTCCTGTCCAAGCTGTGCCACCTCTTACTCAGCTTCTTAATGTTATCAATTCAGGGATGACTCCTGATGCTGTTGAGAATGAGGAAGCAAATGGCACGAAGAATGTAGCCAATGGCCAGCCTTCTCATGTGCCAGAAGATTCCAACAAAGACCAAACATCAGCAGAGGAAGATCCTGCTCCTGTTGGTTTGGGCAAGGGCTTAGCATCGCTGGATTCCAAAAAAGCAAAAGCAAAAGCAAAACCTGCTGCTTGAAATAGTTTTTGGCAGAGATTGGGAAAGTCAGCAAGGCATGAATTTTTGCATGGAAGTAGCAGTTCCTGGATTAGTGGAAGCAATATAGAAAAATATTTGATACTGTCACAGACTATTTGTATTCCATTTCCCACCGGATAATAATCGAGCTTGAATGGCCAGCAACAATATGGTCTCCCGCATCAACTGCCAATCTTATTAGGTATAGAATCTACATTGACATAGTTCGTCATTTGATTTCCTTTCTTGTTGTTTGGCTTCTCTCCTTTCACTATTTGAAGCTAGTCAAGTTCATGATAGCTTGTTCTTTGTGACCTTCGGTTTAATCTGTTCACTGATTTTGGATGGTAATAAAATACCAAAAAGCTTATTGCTTAAAGCTGACAGAATTCTTTTGGTTTTGGTTTGTTTTCATGTACCATTTCTCAAATTTCGATATGTTTTCTACCATTTTGGGAAGAAAAGAAATGAAAAGTTAAAACGTTAATAAGTTCATTAGCTCATTTTCTATTTAACAATTGGAAATTGGAAAGTGGAAAGATTTTGTAGAAGTTATACTTTTCATTCTCATTTTATGAAAAATTATTAGGTATGAATATGTTAGATATCCATGATTGATGAAATAATCTTGTAAAAAACATGTTTTCCTAAAAAAATACATTTTTTTATCATCTTTGTTAGAATAGTTTCTATTGGGTCCTTCCTATATACCCTTTTATTTTTTTTATTTTTTTATGACCTTTTGTTTTCAAAAACAATATTTGGTTTAGGATTGCTCATTTTTAATTCTAGGACTTTTTTGAATTTGAAAGTTATTTTAGTATGATATTTTTAAGTTAGAAGGTACTATAAATAGTAATGTGAATCTCTTTGATGCATTGGCCATTCATTTAGTTTGATATATGGTGATTAAATCAACAATTTATTTTAGCTTTTCATTATAAAATATATATTCCCTTCCCTCCTTAAGAGAATTAAAATCTCTAAATTTGATGAAAGTAAACAACTTGATCCCAAAAATAGGGATTTTTAAGTATTATTTTATAAATATCAAGGAGAACTACCTTGTCACAACAAATCAAAATATAGATTGTTAGTTGACTTCGCACTCAACATCATATTTTATATGAGTTTTCTTTGCTTCTAGTATCCATAATGACATTAATCACCTCTTGTTTTACTTTGATCTTCAATATAAATAACTCTTCTTGTTTGTCATGCTTACTTAATATATCTGGACTAATATCTTTTGGCTTTATTATTAATGTCAAACTTATGTCTTCATCTTTGACTTGATTGATTATTACTAGTTATTATTGTCATATTTTCCTTGGATTCAATTATTATTATCATCTTTTCCTTGGATTCAACTCTAATTGTATCTTTTTAATATTTAATCCTATAATGATCACAATACCTTTTAAAATTTAATGTTATTAATGATGATGAGATTGAAACAACCTTTTATATTTCTTGATTTTAATGAAGTTGAATTAACTTCATGAAATTTCTCATCATGATTATTTTTCTTCTTAACCATCATAATTATGGTGTTATCATTATACCTATTATTTGGTTAATATCATGACATCTTAGTGCATACAAGGTAATAATCTAGATGTGTGTTTCATAAAAATCTCTAGTTACTCCATGGATATTCTTAACATCATAGTTGGACATATAAACTCAATAATATATTTTACATCGATTAGTCTTGCTTTTGACCTAGGTTGTGTCATCATTTCCATTTTTCTTTAACATAACCTATTAGATAAAATTCCTTATGAATTAAACTTAAGAAATTATCATAAGTTAATTCTTCATCATCATGAGTTTACAAGTATGAATTCCACCATTCTAAGACATAACTTGTTAGTTTTAATCTTGCAAATGAAACCTTATCTTCACTTATTGTATTTATATAAAGTAAAAAAGGTTTTTAGTTGATTTATTCAAAATTTTAATTTTTTAGCAGTAATAAATTCATTATATGTTGAAATATCTATTTTTCATCTTGATGACTAACACGACTTGTGTCATCTAAATACAAAGGAGTATATGTAAAACCAAGGCCAACATGAGTCGTGTTGAGCTTGTATGAGGGAATAGTGAAGTTTTCAAGGCTAACATAAGTCGTGTTAGCCATGACACAACTCATGTCATCCAAAAACCAATGAATATATGTAAAACCAAGGCCAACATGAGTCGTGTTGCCCATATTCAAAAATTTTCCATCTAAACAAAGCCAACACGAGTTGTGTAACCTCTAACATGACTTATGCCACCTAGAATAAGGAAAAATACACATGATTTAACTTTTTAAACCTATAAAATGTGCACCAAGAAGCTAAAATGTGAAAATTACAAACTAAGGATGGTAATTAAACATGGTAAAAAGCATAAAACTAAAAACTATACTCGAATATGTAAAAAGCATATGGTTGAAAGCATGAAATGTGGTAAAAAGCTATAAGTTCAATGTAAAAGAAAGAAATTTGAATTATGCATGAATTACTATATGAATTGTCTATGTTTGAAGGTAAAATGCATGAAAACATAGCTTATAAATGCATTAAAGTTAGTAAAAATGCATGTGATAATGGCAATTATCAAACCACTCCAAACATAAAGCTTTTACTTATCCTCAAGCAAAGGAAATTTCAAGCTATATACTAGAATATACTTAAAATCATGTCACACCCCCGACCCAAACTCAAGAGGATGCGACAAGCTCCCGTAGCATAACCGTCGTCCGCCCGTCTCAGGCAAACAACGACTATACCACAAGGGAAGCTAACCTGCTAATGCTCGTATAAGAAATCCAAAAGCATACAGAGTACGCAGAAGCATAAAACTAAAACCTGGATA
>CANYBF011756986.1:0-15017 GCA_948192965.1 Dalechampia spathulata | reverse complement strand
AGCCGGGTGGCGACTCCATAACATTTTCTCGACGCGATCTGTCTAGTTCCTATAGTACTTCAGGGGTCTAAGCTTTCGAGAGCAAGCACCACGGCATTTCACGCCGAACAGCGTGCAGCATTCCCAGCGTCCGGGATGTGCTACTCTCACAGTAATGAATGTTGGTTAATAGATGAATATTTTAGTAGAGGTTAAGTTATTAAATAAGCAAGCACTTGTTGATGTTTTTATGAGTATGAAACATTTATGTAACGATGATATTAGTAAGGTGGCTTTGTTTGTTTTAATTTATTTCTTTTTGTTTGCTAAGAAGAATAAGAATTTAATTCCCAAGTCTTATTTTCAACTAGTTAATAGTGAGTTTTTAATGATTACACATGGAGCTATGAGTCATTTTTATGTACAATTAAGTTATTGAAGCATAGATTGAAAGCTACGAGAGAAGCTAAACCTATTCCAAAAAGATTTATGTATCATTTACTGGGTTGTGCATATGTATTTCAAGTGTGGTTTTATAAGGTTTGTGGGTATGTGAATGGTAGATATAGTGTTCATGTCAATAACGTAATTCCATAGATCCTTGATTGGCATGTATCTGGTCAACCAGATTATGATGGTTTGAAAATAAACATTTTATCCATCAACTTATCCAAGGTAATCTTCTTTTTATTTTTTTTAATATTTGTAGTTTATTAATTTATCGTATATAACTAGTTTACAATAAGGCTACTGTTGGTTTCTTATGACACTTTGATTATAATGTTTTAATTTACCATAAGTATACATCACGTGTATATATGGTTTACTTTTGTCAACATATTTTTCATGTTTTATTTTTTTATAGTTGAATTTAAGAAATATGAGCCCTACTTCAAAAGAGAGGGTTAAATTTCAATTGAATGATTTTTTTGACAAAGGCAAGGTAAGATTTTTGATGATTATGGTTTGCATAATCATAAGGATGATGATGATGCTTCAAGTTCTGATTTGAAAGAAGCATTTGAAAGTGTTAGGGATGACTTAAATATTTTGTATGAGAAGCAAAAAATCCTTGAAAGTTATGTTTGTGATATGAGTTTAAAGTTTGATGTAAAAATTCAAGAATTACATAAGATGTTGTCTCTTATTTGCTAAAACCTTGGATGTGAGATTGATACTAAGGTAGTTATATTTACATTTGTTATTATGTTTGTGATTTATATAAACTCCTATTTGATATTTATTATATATTTTCTTAAATTTTATAGGTTGGAGAATTTGAAAAAAAGTTTAATGTTGAAAAGGATTTTGATAATAAGATTGATCAAAGAGAAGACAAAGAAAAGGTATTTAGCTATAATTATGTTAATAAGTAATTAATTTATTTGTTTCTCCAAACGTTTTTTCCTAATATTGTTTTATATTTATTCAGGTTGTTCTTGATGAAGAAGAAAATGTTTTAGTCTTTTTCCTTATGTTTGTTGTTTCAATATACTTATAGTATACTGGATTTATACATTTTGTTTCCTTTGTATACCTTCCATTTTCTTTCTATATACCTACTATATACTCGTTGTATACTTCTAATGTATTATGTTTAAAATGTGGATTGATGATATTGTTGACTTTGGTACTATTAAAGATAGTATAATTGATTCTGAAAATGATGATACTGAATTTATAAGTGAAGAGTTAGATTTTTATGATGGTGTTGATAAGGGGGAAGCATTTAGTTTGAAAAATAATTATGGATTTGAAGAAAGACAATTTGAAGCTAATATGATAGTTCCTTATGTTTGTTTTAACAGTGTCATGACAAGGTAATATAAGATTTTTATCGATGAGGTACAATAAAATTTGATTAATTTTTTAAGTTTTATAGTTCTTTTGAATATGTTGTATTCTATTTATATTATTATATTATGGTTTTATGTTTCATTTTTATTGGAAGCATAATGCTGATGAAGATATCGATCTAAACTTGCTTCTCAAGTTGGTTGATGATGTTATGATTGCTATAAAAAAGGTATTTAAGTTATATAACATATAAAAAGTGTTAAGCTATTTATAATATTGTTTTATGTACATTAATTTTCAGGATACAAGTGATATAGAAGAAATCACTGATGATGAAAATTGTGGTAATGTTTTTACTACACTTGAACTTGAAAAGAGGAGCGTTCATCCAAGTGATATGTTGAAATCACCTTTCATTTAGTAATTCAGCCTATCAAATAGTAGCACTTCATCTAAGTGTATGAAGAAATTGGTTAATGGTGTTGTTCTTTTGGACAACAATATTGGACTTGAAGTTAATGATGATTTATTAGTGCAAGTCTCAAATTGACTTGAAAAGGATTGAAGAAAAGAAACAAGTAAATTTTTACTTTTTGTTTTTACCTTTAATCAACCACATTTACAATAATTTTATTTTTACTTATTTTTATTTAGTTTGTTTAAATTATTTGTTATTTGAAAAGAAAAACTCTATTCTCTAAAGATAAATAAATTATATTCACCTTTCAACTTTGTTATGGACATTATGGATGAAAAGCTTTGGTTTCATACTTTACAACATCCTGGTCATCCTTTCACTTCATCGATAAGTATATATCACTTGTATTATTCACTATATTTTTACATTTATTTTTTAAAAATAATAGTATACTTATTGTATACTTGTTATCAAGTGGTTGTATACTTATTGTATACCTTTATGAAACCTAGCATTATGAAGATCAATAGGCATATGAGTTTATGATCATATGTTTGATTATTTTCTATTTTTGCATTTTATTTTTTTTTTGCAGCATATTAATGTTTTCTTTTATTATTTGAGAAAGAAAGGATTGTTTATTGATGGTATTCCCAATAAGTTCATAACTATAAATAATTTGTTTGATCAAAATATTCAAGAACTTTTTTCTGCTTATCAGAGTAGAGGGTGGGATTACGTATATGATTATATTTCTATTGATGGTTTGATTGGATAGTATATTAAAGGTTTTAGCATGATATATGGTAGACCATGGCATGACGTTGATCATGTGCTTTTTCCTATACATTTTAGGAAAATTTTTCATTATGTGTTAGCTCAACTTTGTATTCATTCAAGGCAAATAAGTATATATGACTTAATGAGGAGTGTAATCCATGATGCTAATGTCTTATCAGTTATACATGCTTATTCTATTCTACTTTCACATTTTCTTATTGCATCTGGATTTTATTCAAAGCAAAATGAATTATTGGTTGGAGGTGGTGCTTATTTTGATAAGCACCCAACTGATTCATATAATGTGCATATTGTAAAACCTCTTTCAAGTCAATTTAAGAAGTAAATTGTTTAAATTATTGTTATTTATTTATTGCTTATTTAGTCTTATAATTTCAACTTTTCTATTTTAATGACTGTGGTGCGTTTATTATTTCTTTTGCCAAGTACTTGATTGAGGGTAAAGAGATTCTGGTCCATGGCTTTGATATGGAGACTCATCATAATAGATTATCTATTTTGCTCTACCACCATAGATTAAAGAAACAAGAAGAAAACATTGAAAGTGATTATGAAGTTTCAAGGAGGAAGGAGTTATTAGAAGATGAAAAAAGTAACCAAACTTGAGGTTAGTATTCTTTATCTTTTAAGTATACCCATTGTATATTATATGTATACCTATTAATAAACTAGTTACTATTTTTAAAAAATTGAGTTGTTTTGTTATTTTCTAGTATTTTTTTCAAATTATCACTAATATTTATGAAATTAAGGTTTACAATTTGTTATTCTACTAAGATTTCAACTTGTAGTTGCAACATTTATATATGTCATTTTTTATGTCCTCTTTGCCCACATTGCCTACACTTCCATTTCCTTTTGCTTTCCCATGGTGCTTTGAATCTTTGCTTCTTTGGTCTTCCAACTTTTATTTTTCCATGTAGTGGTAACACTATCTCATCTTATATCTATTACGGGACTTCCTATGTTTCAGCACTTGGTATAGGATTCATAACTTCAGTATATATTAATAGATATGTGTCCTTCATGTAATATGTTGAACAATATTCAAGGGTTCATATTCCTATATTTAATGATAGCCATTGCATGTAAACATGAAATTTCATCTATTTAGAATTTGTTATAAGTGCGTATCCTTCTTATCATGTTAACCACATATGTATTCTTTATGAAATAAACTATGAATATGGAATTTCATCCATTTAGAATTTATTATAATTGCATATCCTTCTTGTCACGTCAACCACATATGTATTCTTTATGAATAAAATTATGAACATCTCTGCATCTAATAGTTGTACCTATGATATTGGCAGAAGAAAATCAATTAAATATTAGTTAGTTGAAATATTCTTTTATGTATACTTAATATATACTTAAGATATATGTGTGATATACTTTATATATACTCATTGTAAACTAGCAATTTTGTCACACCCCTCACGGTGTAACATGCTCTCGTAGAATAATAAATAGTCTCTGATTAAATAGGAACCATTGATTATCCTACAAGGGAAGTAATTTTTTTTTAAAAAGAACTCTATCTTTGTAAAACAATGTATACAAGTAACTGAAAAGCATGAGTAAATTATTTCTCATAAAATTAATGAGTGTAAAATTCATACTATATATTATGTCTGAATAAAACATCTAGTAATAATGTAACAAGCATTAAATACATGTATTTACTACCTTGGACTCATTACATAACTTAGGAGTACTTGACGTTTTAAAACATTAACATATAGATAGTCATCTAATTACATAACTTAGGAGTGCTTGACATTTTGAAACTTTGACATATAAATAGTCGTACTGATTTGGTGCCTCTGAATCCGTATGATTCTTTGCAAACTTTCAACCTACGTTCATTAAATGACAAACGCTGAGTAGTTCACTTAATGGTACTATATAATAAATGCATGATTAAAATATCATAAGCGTATATCATGATTCAAATATCTTATCATTTAAAAACATATCTTGCTTCAAATTCTATATAAGACATGTAAAAGAACATCTCATTTTGATATATACTCAATTACTTGCTATACCATCATAAAAAAATACAAAATATCTTAATCATGTACATTCTTTACAAAAATCACCATAATATAGCATTAAAATGCCCTCTTAACTTAATAACATTGAAAACTATTTGTAAACACTCAACAATAGTTTAGATATCATGGAGCATTATTTCATGTACTAATAACATCACTTACTTTCCATTGATATCAATAGAAAATACTTATTTCATGGTATAACATTTCTATCAATTAGATAATGTAGCAACCATGACTATTCATAATCATAATCATAATCATAATCAACATAATTATCTATAACAAGATAATACTACATGTATATAACATTAAGTGAAATCATAGTAACGCTTATGTATCATATTCAGCAATCCTAGTAAACCTTTGTCAAATAGCATTAAGTACATTAACTACCTGTTTCTGTATAATGCCATATTATATTCACAATGGTCTATTATCATGGATCAATGATAAATGACAACTATATCATATATGATCAATAATAATCATCCTTTATGCAAATCATAACACAATTTCATCTTTGAAATGAATGGTTCACTGTAAACTCATATCATGCCTTTGCTTTCACTTTGCCTTTATTTTTTTTAACATAACATAGAATGTTATAGAACATGCATATAAACACTGTAAACAATCATTTGTAACTTCCTCTATATAAAATACTATATATAAGCCATTATGTCTCTATAAACATTGATATTTGTACTCTTGTAATGCACCTGTATTAACATTGTCTTTTATTTCATTATAATTGAGGAATAATTCATGACTATGTGTATGTAATCATGCTATGCATTCTCCCTCTAATTTTCCTATAATAGTTCCTTTGCCTTTATGATTATGCACAATCCCGTACTGGGTCCAATGTACTAGTACCTCTGGTTCCCATAGAAATATATTGTATTTATATACATATAACTTTGTGATCCCATATAGGAATACAACTTTGTGATTTCTTGAGGAAACCCAACTATGTGACCTAATACGTATCAATAACAAACTTTGTTCAAGTTTTGCAACCATATCTTCCTTATAACTCCACATTATCATGTCATGCTTATATAGGAATGCATGTATGTACATGATATGATGCAAAAGTATGCAATATGGTGTGCTAGGAACATGTAACAAGCCATACATCATTTCACTTTTAAGAAAAGTTCCTTAAGAAGACCAATTGTTGTTCATGAAACATTAGCACAAACTTGATATGGACTTGGCCTTATCCAATCTTCTCAGTGATGGATGTAATTCCTCCTTTAAAGCACCTATGACATTGCAATGCATTCATTTTTAATAAGCACAGTCATATAACATTCATTGTCAGCCCACATTGCATTAGTTACATTCCATTCAAGTTCATATCTTTATACAAACCAAGCATTCATAAAAGAACTCCTAATCTCACTTAATCAAATCATGAAATGTATTTAGGTATAGTCCCTAGATACCAATACATAATCAGTTACTCAAGTGTACCAAACAAGTTCATATGGCATACAATTTTGACACTTTAAGCAAAATACCACATGAAGTACAAAAACATTTTACCCATAAGGAACAATTTACCTTTTATGAATTTTTAGGCCAAGCAAATGAACTCATAACAAAAAAAGCCTCATACCAATGGAAATTAAACTCAAATTTATTTCCAACCATATATTACATGCCCCAAACCTCATCCATTAAGGCCTCTAAAACTCAAGTTACCGTAAGCATAAGTTTGGAGTTTGAAAGTTTGCAAATCTATCCTTTATATGCTACACATGCATAACACAAAGCAATAAGGCATGAAACTTGTCTCAAATGGCATTAGTAACTCACTTAAAATAGGGGACATTCATATACAAAAGATCATTAAGTGATGTGGCTCAAAACAGTCCACAAACCTATGCATTCCATTCCATAACACACAAAATACCATTTTCTGCATATCACTAACTTGTACCATTTTTCCCCTTACCATAAATCTTTCATTTATTAACTTTTAATGCATGAAAATGTTATCCTATAATGTAAATATAACCAAAAGTGTTGGTTTTACAAACTTCCATGCATAACTCCCAACATGCTATAAGTTACACAATCATGTACATTAAGCTTCTACTTGCCTCTAACTCACATTATCATGCAGAATTCTAACCTAAATGATCTTCAAATCACTTATCAACCATAAAAAGCATACCTAAAACATTCAATCACATGATACACTAGTAACTAAGGTGCATAAGGCAGTATACCATGCTCAAATACAAACATTACATTCACACAAACTCATTGTCCCTAAAATGCACCAGTTGCTGCCTACCTTGAGACATATTACCCATTTCATGATTCAAATCACCTAAGAATGTTACCAAATCAAAAAAACAACATACTAACATCACATTTAAGCTTTGATCATAAGCATAACCATGCTCTAGAATAATTACTTCATAAATCATCAAGTTGCCAAATGTCCCATTCAAGCTCACTAAAAAGGGAGCCTAGCATAACTTCACCATTTCATGTCAAAAACATCCCATTCAATCATCAAAAACCTTATATCATATAAATCCATCCATCATACACATAAATGGCAACCAAGAGGACATACCAACTCCTAAGGCAATAACCCAAACACAAGCCACAAACATACACACACATAACAAAACCACAACCACCATACATCAATCACTTTCATTCAGCTTCTACATCATTTCCCCAATTAAACCCAAGAAATATATACATAATCAAGAACCTCTATATATGCATATAAATCCATGCTTAATTATGAAAGAAAATATCAAGAAAAAGCCATGCTAAACGAGAAGATCATACATAAGAAGAGAAAAGGGGGAGTAATCAACTAAAATTCATGTTTTTACTTACCTTTAGCTTTAAGCCCTAAAGATTTCAGTTTTCAAGCTTAAGGAAGAGAGGAAGAAAAAGAAGAGTTCTGATTTTAAGTGTTTGGAAGAGGAAAAACCATTCTACTAAATATACAAAGAAGAAAGGAAGAAAAATACAAATTTAAGCCTACTTCTTTTACTTTTTCTACCTTCACCAATCAAATGTTACCACCTAGCATGTATTGTCATCCTAATATGTATACATACATATGTCATACTTACATTTAAGACATTAAACCACCATTCCATTATATTCATCAAGGCAATTAACCAAAACATCCATGCAACATTACAATAAATCATTAATTCATACTATAGGTACAAATTAATATTCAATAAATATACCAATCCATAATATGCATGTATACCTTTATCTAAATACACATAGAAACATATTTACTAAAAATTCATCAAGCATTCATCACAAATAATGCATTTCCCTAAGGCATCATTAAAGCATATAAGAAGCATTCTATGAACTTTTTCCTTTAGATTGATTTTCTTCTATCAACTTTGCATAACTTCTCATCATTAAACATTCACTTTCTATATCAGGCCATAATTCCATTTAAAAGTATGCTTTATTCATTCCATCATCACACATATGATCAATGCATTAAAATATGCTAGGTGTGTGGATGTGACATAATCGTTCACGAATCACCCCTTTTGCATTCTTATAGCATAAACATGTCATATATGTTTTTCTTATGCTTACAACTTTTCTATATATGCTCTCTTTCCCTTTATCACCTTTCAATTAAATAAATAATGTATGTATATACATAATAATCCACATTAGCCCCTTAAGAACATTTAATTCATTAATAGTCACCCTTAAGTCCATTTTCATTTTATCACCATCTAACATGCACAAATCATATTCTTACCTTGCCTTTATACATACTTTCACAACTTTAAACATTTTCTATACTTTATGTATTCTCTTACCATTAAATACATGAATGCATATATACATATACTTTAACATTAAACATAATTAAGTCATGCTTGCACATCATTATAACATGATCATAAAATACATGATAATGCATGAATTTAAGGTGTATGCAAGGGTGTGACAAGTTTTCTTTGTATACTCAAAGCATACCTGCATTCTTATTAATAGAATGTTATTCTATTGGAGTGTTTCCTCATGTTTTCTACTTAGTGTTATGAATGTTGAGAGTACCTTGTTTTTATTCTTGTATATCCAATCTTGTGTCACTGAAAATAAGTATTATAGAAGAGATATTATTGGTAGACTTATGGATGTTTTATTTATTGTATTTATTGATTCTACTATGTTAGAAGTCATTATTATAAATTTATTTGTTTTTGCATGAACTCTTAAGCACTTTTCATATCAAATATTCTCCAAATATCTTTGTATTTGTACATTTATCTTCTCAATCTCTACCATGTATTTGTCAAAATCATTTTTTGTATAATACTTTGATGCTCCTAGGAACAACTTCATCACCTTCCTATTATGTTTGGGGTAATGTTTCTTTAGGTTTTATGACAATGAAATGTACAAAAGTAGTGGTCTATCTCTAAATATACTTTTATTACAGCTCTATTTATACTTTCATGTATATTTGATATTATGCACATTCTTATTCTAATTCTGTAGGTTTCTTTGAATTTTATGAAAAACCACTCCCAAGATGCATTATTTTTTGAGTCTATAATAGAGTATGCAAGTATAAAAATATTACTTATAGCATCTTATGTTGATGCAGTTATTAATGTACCTATCCATGTTGATTTTAAGAAAGTTGCATCCACTACTACCAATGGGTTGCAACATTTCCATACTTGTATCAAGGCTATGTAGACATATAGGAATGATACATCTTCTTTTTTTGAATCTCAGCAACTAAACCTGGATTTGTTATTTTGAGCATGTATACGTAACTTAGAAGTAACTTATAGGAGTCCTTTGGTACATTAGTTATCTTATATAGTGCCTTTTCTTTTGATCTCCAATCCTTGCTATAAGTGATTGTAACCCTATAATCATCTCTTAGATCTCTGATAATGTGCATTGGTGTGTATATAATCTTCATATTTAGGTATTTATTCTTAATTAGATCAAAAACCATCATTGATGTAGCATTCCTTTAGTCTCAAAAATGTATATTTGCAGTACAAGTATGATAATTATTGAATTTTTTCACCTTGAATATGTTTGTACTCCACTTTCTAGATGATCTGAGTTTCCAATTATGGGTTTTATCTATGCAACTTGCTGTAAACTCTCTTTTGCATGATCTCTCAACCTTGTATTGAAAATGATTTTCCATTGAATAGAAACTTAATGCCTTTTATAATGTATTTTTATCTTGGTAATTTTTTCCCTTTAATATCATAATATGCTTTGGATTTGCTATGATTTCTGCATTGTTTTCTCCTTTATGTTGATCTTATTGAATTAGAAGAGTTGTTGTTTCTTTGTCAATAGTTGAAGAGTATTCTATTATTGTAAATGAGGTTTCTTAAAGGTATACTTGTGGTATACTGATGGTATACGACTGAATGTGAATAAAACTTTCACCTGTTTATGCATTTGAGCTACTGGTTGGAGATGTTGCATACTTTTACAATTGATACATGGTGGATAGTTTGTAATATCTTGATATTTTCTTCTTAATTCTAAGTAAAACCTTAATGTAAGATCATTTTCTATTTTGAGTGGTGGATAGTCTTCTTTTAATTGATATAGAATCTCAAACATTGAATTATCATTCTTCAATTTGATTTCTTCTTGAATTGTTTATTGGAGAATACTGAATGGACATTATACTGGAATTAGTAGACCTTCAATTTAAAAATTGGTATACTTTGTTGGATTTGTCCATTCACCATTATAGTGAATGAGAATTGCTATTAGATCTTACATTCTGCTGCTTATTTTTGTTGATATCTTTGTGCTTCCACGTATGTTCTTTGATTTTGATAAATTTATGGGAGTTTCTTCGTGGTTGTTGCTTTTTCTAAGTTTTGGGTTTTTTTTGATAATCAATGTTTTAAAATCTGTTTTGTTTTGGGGTAGTTATATTTGAATAAGATTTTATTTACTTTGTAAAATCTCATGAGATTTTAAGTTGATATTTTTCTTATTTATCATGATATATAATTTTCCAAAAATATGGTATTTTTGAAAAAAAATTAGAGTTAGCAAAATTCAAAGAATTTATTTAGCAAGCAGGATGTTTTAAAAATTCCTTAAATTAAATGGTTTCTATCAAAACTAAATTGATTTTAATTAATTTAAAATTAAATAAATTAATTTTACGTTAATTTATTCAATATTTTTATTAATTAAATGATATTTAGTAAATTAGGTCATTAATTAGTTTAATAGGCTTAATTTCTTAAAAATACGTGATAAAGATAGTTATCACATTGATTATAGAGGAAGTGAAGAAGTTAATACGTGGGATAAAGACAATTAATCAATATTTAGGGATGATGGTTCTGTGAGAGAATATATAGTAGAATGGAAAAGAGAAAAAAAGAACCTAATATTTAATCATCAAGAAAAATCACTTTAAAGCAATTTACTTTCTAACATTTACTTTATCTAGTTTTTGTTTTATTTATTTTTGTATAATCCTACTTTAATTTTAATTGCCCCTTCATTCATTTTTAGTACATTCTTGTTAGCATTATTTCATTTTTTGAGCTTAATTCTCTAGTATGAGTAAATTAGAGATCAATGATTATTTTAATTAAGAGTCAGAAGGTGCATATAGTTTGAGAACATTTAAATTTTTTGGCACGGTCATAAATCAAAAATCACATGAACATATTTTTTTGACACGCTTAGTGGAACCTATTGATGATGCCATTAAGAAATAAAAGTAATTTGGGAAAGGAAATTATGTCCGAGTCTTAGGACTTGGAAACACCCATTACTGTAACAAGGGTTTCAACTTTAATGGTACAAATTGAGCAAGAGGAATTTCCCCAAGATGTAGAAGTAGGGGTAACTACACAAGCCTCCCATTTGGTTGTGCAATCTTCAAGTGAGGAATTATTCATTAAGGAAATATCCATTATAGAGAGTACTTACTATAGAGGAAGCCTTTGGGAAACTAGCTTAAGACATTGTAGTTTCTATAGGGAATATCCATAAAGATTTGACTAATTCCTCTAGGAGCAAACAAGCCTTTAAAGAGCTTAGGGGGCAGGGGGAAGTCGCTCATATTAGCATTGGGGTTATGGAAACATATCAACCACCAGATAAGAGGGATGAAATCCACGTTCCCCCAAGAGGTCATCTTTCTGGAAGCCACCAAACTATAAGTAGGAGCCCAACCAAAATCAATTATGATATATGATATATTAATCTTAGGTCTTAGTTTATCCATTATGATGATATATGATATATTCCAAGCCTGGGGGGTAGTATTGGGGGAAGATGATTTCCCTCACCATAACCTATATCGGTTAACGTTGACACTATGAGGGAAGTGGTTCAAGAACTGTATAGATCTGGTCTATGAAAAATAAGACATCCAAAGTTTCATAAGCTATATCCTAATTTTATGGATAAAGAAAACCCTTATCCTAGAGGTTATAGGATCCCCGATTTCTCCTTTTTTACAAGGGAAGTTAGGTAGTTAATTATTGAACATATTTTTAGGTTTACCATTCAGTGTGGTGAGCTGGCAAATTATGAAAATTTCAACTTTTTAAGTTGTATCTATTTCCTAACTCTTTGACAAGGGCAGCCGCTACATGGTTTTCAATGTTGCCCAGGAATTCAATATGTACTTGGTAGGAAATGGAAAGATAGTTTCACATACAGTTTTTAGAATTGAATTAAAAGTTTGTATGGTAGAGTTATATAAGCTAACATAAAGGCTTGGAGAATCTGCTAATTACTTTATTGTAAGGTTTAAAAAGCTAAGAGTTAGTGCAAGATTTTTTTGTGAGAAACAAAGTTTATGAAGATGGCTCAATGTGAGCTAGATATTAAGTTGAGGAAGAAATTTCATGATTTTTATGAGATAGCAACCAAGGTGTCAGAATATAAGGAGTTACTAAAGGAGGAAAATCATAAAAGGAAGGCAATAGAGGAGAAGAAAAAGTTTTAACCTCATAATAATCAATATTCATTTGATGTAAGGAAAACAGAGGAGATTTTTGATTTTCTCCTTAAGGAGAAGTTTATCAAACAACTAGTTGATGATATTATTCATAGTAAGGAGGAACTCAAGACAAAATCATACTATAAGTATCATCATTCTTAGACTCGCCCAACTAATGCATGTTGGGATTTTAGGAATGTTATATAGGATCGTATTGATAAAGGAATTATGAAGTTTCCTTAAAGATTAGAGGCAATAATGGTAGAGGAAGACCCATTTCCCCTAGTGATAATAGTGAATGCTATAATTGTAGATCTCAGAAAAGTGATAAATAGAAAAGATATTGACAGAAAAGAAAGGTTACCCCTAGAACTTTCCCCAGGCACGGATGGATACAAAAGAATTTTTATGGAAGAACTAAAGATAAGATTAGGCAGTTAGAAGATTAGCTAAGGGATCTTAAGTTGAAGGTTGAAAGGAAGAGGGCAACTATTGAGATTTACAGAAAGAGATCGAGCCAATGATAATAAACTATAAGAATAATAGAAGAACTGAGTCAAGATTTCAAAGGAACTAATCTAGGTTCATAATTCCCCTAGATCTAAAGGAGCTGTGGTAGCATCTTTGACATAAGAAGTTTTCCCAGCCTTTAACTCACATACAGAAGAGGAGACTATAAAAGAAGAATTTAGTTGAGAAATACAAGGCCATAGAAATTTAGAAGGAGGAAAAAGGTAAGGGGAAACCAAAGGGGAAATGACTAATGAACTTGGGGTAGAAGGGGAAATCATAAGAAAGATGGCAAACCTAAAGTAAAGTTTAGTAGGAAGTCAATAGAGGATGATATAGAGTTCTTGAGGAGCAGTGACGATGTGGTAGACATGTTTATGGTAAGTAACTATTGATACTACATTTTCGCCCCCTACATATGCATATTTAGTTGCCCCTTTTAAACACATATTGCAACTTGTTTCCTTATTAAGATGGCTTGATACGGGTTCCCATTCCTAAGATTAAGTTGCATGCATGGGTTTTATGCCATCATATGTCATTTGGGCTTATAGTAAGATCACAGTTTAGCCCATGTAAGGTGGCACCCTTTATGGCCTCCCTGCACATGCATGCTTAATTTCCCTTTTTGGGCATGTATTGCAACTTGTTTCCTTATTTAGATAGCTTGGTACCCTTGGAAGGCTTCCAATTAGCATATTTGGAGGAAGGGGACTTTATCCCACATTGCCAACCTAAGGTTGGCATACCTCCTAAGGCTCTTATAAATACCCTTTGGTATTAGCCTTATAGTACACATTCTAATATAGAATAACATTTTAATTATAAGATACTAAGCTCTTTTGGAATTAAAATAGACTTAATTAATCATTTAATTAGGTTTAGTTTTACTGCCATGTTTAGCTTATTATCATATTTAGCTTTACTATCATGTTTAGCTTATTGTCATATTTAGCTTTATTGTCATGTTTAGCTTATTATCATATTTAGCTTTACTATCATATTTAGCTTATTATCATATTTAGCTTTACGGTCATGTTTAACTTATTACCATATTTAGCTTTACTGCCATATTTAGCTTATTGCCATATTTAGCTTTATTGCCATGTTTAGCTTATTGTCATGTTTAGCTTTATTGTCATGTTTAGCTTTTCACGTCCTACCAACTGAAACAAAGAACTGGATGGAAAAGCTGGATAGGAGCGGCGCGTCCTACCAACTAAAATAGAGATTGCGTGAGAGAACTTGTTCTCACCAATCTGTACACATATAATCTCCTAGACGGTCACGATCTAGCAGGATAAAGATTGCATGAGATAATCATGATCTCACCAACCCGAACACATATGATCTCCTAGACGGTCACGATCTAGCGAGATGAAGGTATGAATGGGAGCGGCGCGTCCCACCAACCCGAGCAGAAATGAGAAAATCCTCTAGACGGTCACGATCT
>CANYBF011756937.1:0-13138 GCA_948192965.1 Dalechampia spathulata | reverse complement strand
ATTCCATAAACTCTTTATGGATTCTTCTGTACTGTTCCAATATCATGGACTTCAATATATAGTTTAATACTCCAAGTAAAACAAGTTCATTTAAAACATTGTACTATATAATGAATAATGCCTTTATTAATGAAAATGTATAGTACAAATACACATGATGCTCTAGAACATACATTAACAAAATGCACAAACTAGCATAAACCAACATAATTATGACATATTTGTTACCATGGGTCTTCATTTCAAGACCTTAGACAAGGTCATGAAGTGAAAAGCATAA
The DNA here is from genome assembly GCA_948192965.1 of Dalechampia spathulata. Lineage (NCBI taxonomy): Eukaryota > Viridiplantae > Streptophyta > Magnoliopsida > Malpighiales > Euphorbiaceae > Dalechampia > Dalechampia spathulata. The sequence continues at coordinate 12,858 of CANYBF011756937.1, read as the reverse complement.
AATAGCATAAACCAATATAAACCAACATAATTATCACATATTTGTTACCATGTGTCTTCATTTCAAGACCTTATACAAGGTCATGAAGTGAAAAGCATAAACTAGCATAAACTAACATAATTGTCACACATTTGTTACCATGGGTCTTCATTTCAAGACTTTAAACAAGGTCATGAAGTGAAAAGCACAAACTAGCACAAATCAGCATTAACCAATATAATTATCACACATTTGTTACCATAGGTCTTCATTTCAAGACCTTAGACAAGGTTATGAAGTGAAAAGCATAAACTAGCACAAACCTGATACCACCTTTCCTTTTTCTATGATTTGATGAATAGGTCCTCTATCTGTATCATCACCTAATCATCATATAACATCTTATTTAATATCTTAAATAATCATAAACATAAATTACATGTAAACCATCTTATTTTCATGCCATAGATACATACTCATATCGTAGGGATAATTATCCAAATCATGCATATTTATAGTCCAATCATGTAACCATATTTTTATCCTTATTAATAGAATGAGAAATTCATTAATTAACCATATTCAACCTTAAATTCCTTTATTACTATGTTAATAATCATATTTCACCTTTATTTATTAAGATAATCATATTGACAAATAATTTAGAATAAGATAAAAAAACATGTGACTTAATCATAACATAGTTGGTTTATCTTACCATTTTCATTAAGTAAATGAATTTTATAAATTTATAACTTTCTACCTTTAAAACATAGACTTAAAGACATTTCTAAACATATATTATAAGTCCCATAATACATTTATTAAGACATGCAATTAAATTATACAATTCAACTATTTTTAGTTAGCCACTTTAATTTATTACATCAACTTCTTATGTTTTGGCCCCATTTTGATTAATCAAATGACGTCTAAATTAAGCCAAACCAATTTCATTAGAAAGTAAACTTGTAGATCTTTAAAACAATATATTATACAGCTTTTAACTCATTCATTAAGGTCCTCAAAGTTAGGTTTTACATTTTCATACAAGTAGTTTTGGCATGAATTCTAATTCTTCGTCTTACATAATTAATTATTACCAATTTCATCTTAGTTAATTAAAATTACCTTATTCACATTTAGATTATCATTTTAACAGTAGCTTAAGCTCATCAACACAGCCTTAACAATCAATATGCTTCATGCCTAATGCATACATGTATCACAACCAACAACATTTTTAACCCACCTTCCAGCAAAACACAACACACAAAACGCAAGGTTCCTCTTTCAACAGTAACTTAAATGCCAAAAACCACATCCAAAAAGTGAGATTAAGGCATGACCACAAAACCACACATTCTTCTACACGCTAAAGAAGCTTCTAAAGCAACATACAACAAAAGATTAAATGATTTGGATAAGGTTTGGTAAGTTTAAAGTGGAGGCCGAATAGAAGAATGGAGAAGAGAGGAATTGCCAAAGTGAAGAGAGGAAAAATGAGCTGATTTTTCTGAAGTCTAGCTTATATATGATCAAGGTATGCTATCATGTAGTAAGCCATAAAATGGCATGTAATGCTCCCTCATTAAAAACTAAACACCTCACCCTCACAAGCTTCCTTAACAAGACACCTCACCTTCCCATTCAATACCTCATCATAAGTAATCATTGTTAATAATCATCAAGGTGGTTTAACTTAACTTACAATGTACACGCCCATACTAAATTAATTCCTACATGCTTAAAATGCAAGGCACTCTTAATTACCATATTTTATACGTATTAGCTTCATATTAATTAACATACTTTAATTAATTAATTTTTTTAAGCATATAAATTATTTAATAAAAATTCATAATAACTTAATTTACAATTAATCATATATCTTCATGATAAATTAATGCAAATTAACTATACATATTATTTAATTAATCTAATACTCATATAATAATTCTATACAATGTACTTAATTTAGCATATTTTTCATGCAAAATTCCTATTTAATTCTAGCACCATCCATAAATAATTAACATAATACACATTCAAATCATCATGCAAATTTAATTATGTATAACTTCTAGTGTGTGTTGTGAGGATGTAACATTTGAAGCCATATAAGACTATCATCAAGGCTTATTATGAGTTTAAATGGGAGGTTACTGGTACCTTCACTGCCATTGTTACAGTTGGGCTAATTGAAGCAGTGGTGGAGCTTACAGTTCTGCGCATTCCAATGTCATTTGCTTTAATATTGGGCCAACTATAGTTCCACCCCCTAGGAGGTGTGCTGTCCACCTTACATTAGAAGATCAGGTTTTCATATAGTGAGGGGGTAACCAGTAGTTTACCATCTTTGGTGGTGTCTATGATTTTTCAGCCTTGACAGTAGTTTAGGAGACTATTACCACTTCTTACACCATCAGTGCTCATGATGCTTTTTAGATCTTTGGTGATGTTGCTGATCTTACCACTGGCCGCCTTAAGCTAGAAATTGCCATAGTCGCTGCACTGGGAGCCAAGCTGTAGAACTTGAACATAGACGACATGCTGCTTCAAAAGGTCTACAAGGATAGTGCTACTCTAGTGGATAGCACCTTTCATGAAATACTGTATGAGGACGTTGATATCCCAATTGCTGTTTTATTCAATGATGATATAATCCCATCTAAATATAATGTAATGAAGAATAACTTTGCTTATATTTATTATGTGTATTCTAATGGCATTGTGCATGAACATGAGCATTACATGAGCATTTTTGATATTAATGCATTATCATCAAAAATGTTAAAATTAACACAAATGACATGCCTTATCTACTCCAGATTGCATCAAAATTGACCTTTGAAGAGAGACCAAAAATAATTAGCATAATGAAAAAGCATTTAAAAGCCGTTGCTCTAGGCTACAAAGAGATGCTAGGTGTCAACAGAACTATTGCAGAACATAAAATTTTGATTAAGCCTAGGTTTAAGTCGGTTAAACAGAAGCTACAATGCCTTTAACTATAATAGGGCTAGAAGGTTAAAGAGGATATCCAAAAGTAGTTGGATGCCAAGTTCCTTGAAGTGGGTGATTACCCTGAATGGTTGGCTAATGTGGTTCCAGTTCCCAAGAAAGACGATAGGGTTAGGGTCTATGTAGATTACAGGGATCTAAACAAAACATGTCTAAAGGATGACTTTCCTTTACCCTACATCGATGTGCTAGTTGATAGTGCAGCTGCTAGTGCTATGTATTTCTTTTGCTAATGGATTTTCTAGGTACAACCAAATTCTGATGGTAATTACTAGTAAGGTGAAGATAGCTTTCATCATAGAATGGGAGACCTATTGCTATAAGGTCATGCACTTTAGCTTGAAAAATGTAGGTGCTACCTACTAAAGAGCTACAACAACCTTATTGCATGATTTAATCCATAAAGAGGTCAAAGTCTATATGGATGATATGATGGTGAAGTCTCCTACAAGAGAAAAGCATTGGGCTGCTCTTGATAGATTTCTCACGCCGGTTGAGAAGTATGGGCTTAGGCTGAATTCAAAGAAGTGCACATTCAAGGTGTTGTTTGGCAAGCTGTTGGGTCACATTATCAGTCAAAGAGGCATTGAAGTGGATTCAGATAAGGTAAAATCAATCTATGAGATGCTTATTCCCAGAACTGAAACTGAAGTCAGAGGATTCCTGGGATAGCTCCAGTATAGTAGCAGGTTTATTATCAAGCTCACTACCATGTGTGAGCCCATCTTCAAGCTTTTGGGGAAGAACAAACCTTTGGTTTGGGATGAGAATTGCCATTTCATATTTGGAAGGGTGAAGCATTATCTCTCTAGCCCGTCGATCCAACAACTACCTTGGCTGGGAAAACCATTATTGCTTTATCTAGCATTAAAAGAGGAATCAGTGGGTGTTATGATAGCTCAAGAGAACGAAGCTGGAATCAAGCATGTTATCTACTACTTGAGTAAGAAACTGCTGCCAACAGAATACAAGTATAACACTATTAAGAAGCTATGCATGGCTATGGTCTAGGTCACTAAGAAACTCAGGCATTACTTTCAATCATACCAAGTTTAAGTAATCTCAAATACTTGTACGAAGCTCTTTCACTAGTAGGGAAAATTTCTAGGTGGCTAATCATGTTATCAAAGTTTGATGTGCAGTACATCATTAAGAAAGTGATCAAAGTCAGAGTGATTGCTAAATTTTGAGCATCTAGGTTGATGAATGACTCTAAAATGTTTGAGCTGGACTTCCTAGATGAGCACTTGGGGGTAGTCAACATCCAAAAATGATAGTTGCACTTCAACGGTTTAGTTAATATAAGGGGTACAGGTGTAGGGGTTGTGCTAATTACTCTTGAAGGTGAACTGATTATTCTTTCAAAGCGATCGAGCTTTCGATTCACCAATAACATGGCTGAATATGAAGCATGTCTATTCAAGCTTAAAACATTTGTAATGATTAGTGTCTAAGATGTAGAGATATTTGGTGATTCGATGCTTATCATTCATAAATCCATGACCAAGTGGGATGTCAAAGAAGAAAGGCTCAAGCCTTATGCTGAATACATAAAGCTCATGATTTGTAATTTCAGCTCATGCCAATTTATTCATATGTCACATGATGAGAATTAGATGGCTGATGCCTTAGCTACACTGGCTTCAGTTTATGAATGACCATAATGCCAAGTTCAGATTATATTCATCAAGTAGTCAAGGATTACTTTCTATGAAGGAGAAAGAGTTATGGTATTAGATCAACTGGAGAAGATTCCATGGTATGTTGATATCATGAATTTTTTGAAGACTGATGCTTATCCGGAAGAAGTCAATAAGAGTGACAAGCTAGTTTTACAGAGGTTAGAAGCTAATTTTACTAAGCATCAAGGTGTGCCCTACAGAAGAATAGTTGATGGTATGTAACTTCTATGCATATCAGACAAGGAGATCAAATCAATCATGTAAATAGTACACACTGGTATATGTGGGTCTTACATGAATGGATTTGCTCTTTATAAGAAAAACCTATGTCTAGGATATTTTTAGCTTACCATGAACATAGACTATATACAATTTGTAATATGATGTCATGAATGTTAGATTCATGGGATCTGAGTCATATACTGCCAATTGAATTATAGAATTTGACAATATCTTGGCCATTCTCAGCTTGGTGAATTGACATCATGGGTGAGATTCATCCTAATGCTTCTAATAGTCATTAGTACATATTAGTGGCTATTGACTACTTTATGAAGTGGGTGGAGGTAGAATCCTACAGTAAATTGGGGATAAAGTAGGTTGCCAAATTTATAAAAAGAAATCTCATATGCAGATATAGGGTACTACATCACTTGGTGTCTAATAATGGAGTGTAGTTCTAAGGTCAAGTGGTCAACTTACTAAAAAGATATGGGATTGAGCACAATTGATGTTCCCTATATTGCTCTCAATTTAACGGGCCAGTTGAAGTGGCTAATAAGACAATCAAGTAGATTTTGGCCAAAATAGTAAAGAGTTATAGAGATTAGCATGAGCAGTTGCCATTTCCTTTATGGGGTTATAGAACCATTGCAAGGAGTCCTATAGGTGCTACCCCTACTCTCTAGTTTACGAGACAAAAGCCAAATTACCAATTGAAGTGGAACTGAAGTCACTTTATGTTATTCTAGAATCTTAATTGTTAGAAGCTAAATGGAAAAAGACCAGGTGCTAATAGCTCGTTACTATTGATGAGAAGCGATTGAAGGCTCTCTATCATTTATAGCTTTACAAGAAGCGCATAGCAAATACATCGACAGGAAGGTCAAATCTATTACTATATAAGAAGGTGATCTAGTTCTAAAGCAAGTTAGACTAGCTATTTATGACCCTCATAGAAAATTCAGACCAAATTGGGAGGGCCCATTATTGGTAAAAAAGATCCTATCTGAAGGTATTGTTCACATTTCAGACTTGGAAGGCAATGAATTCTTAGAGCCTATCAACCTTGATCAGCTGAAGAAGTATTTTATCTAGGGCAAAGGGTAAAAAGAATAGTAAAAATAAAAATAAAATTCTGGTGATCTGAAAACCTGCATAGGCAGTTCACACAAAAATTAAGACAAAAGAAAATGCTTGATGAGTTGAAAATCTGCTTGGATGACTCATGTAAAAGTTACAGTTCTTGAAAGTAAAAGGAGAGCATTAAAATAGATAATTGGAAATTCTCACACGAGACTGGCAAATGATAAGGGTTAAATATGATGCACATCGAGGAACTTCTGTATTAATTTTAACATTTTTCATGTAAATGTTTTAATTTCATTAATACAAATGGAACACATGTTCATAAACTTAGCTATAAGTAATACTAGTTTCAAACATAAAGCACTGTCTTTCTTTATTGCATATGATCTTGCTGCCTAACAATTTCTTGTAATACAGAATCCCTCAACTTATACTCATCATATATAGCAGATCCAACTCCAGGGATATCTATTATCGCAATCTTATGGTGGATCCAGGTTCTTGGCACATGCTTTAAGAAGAAAAATAGCAATTGTCCTCCCTCAAACTTTATTAATTGAGGGATAGTTTGTTAGTAACTGTATTGACTATAGACTCTAGTAGGACTATAATGTGTACAACATCTGAATCCTGGTAGCAAAATACAGTCTATGTACATCCTCACTATCGCATGCTATATGTGCCACCAAGGACAAGTCCACCTAACCTTACTCTCTAGAATGGCTGCCATCCATTGCACCTAGCCGTTAAAGGTCAGCATCCTCACCTTGCTGAAGGCGTAGCCTCTTTGTATATGGCTATAAGATATGTATCTCTATAGATCACCTATCGGTGGTGCTAGGATCCTTAGCTTCTCCTGAAGCCAAATCTGTAAAAAAATAAATAAATAAAATAAAAAATAAAAAGCTTGTTGAGTTAAAAACCTTGCAAAAGGCTATTCAGGCAAAAATTAGAGCAACCTGCTAAGCTAAAAACCCAAGGGGGCAATTCAAGCAAAAGCTAGAGTCTGAAGCAAAATTAGTAGCCTGATGAGTTAAAAACCTTGTAAAAGGTAACACATAGGTTTATTAGTCATGCATCCATGCATAAACATTATGCTCATAATTATAACAGGTGCTTACTTGGACTTCTAGCATCTCAGAGCTATGGTAACGACATAATTCTATCAACATCCTCATCGTATCAGCCATGGCATCCTGAGGTAGCTACACAGGTCATACATATATCAAATCAGTAGAATTAGCAGACTGATACTCAAAAATTTAAGTATTTTTCCTAAACTATTTTAATCTCAATTTCATTGATAAATTGCTTTTCCATGTCTAGCATAGATAGGAAATTGATCCAATAAATGATTAATATTAATCAAACCTTTGACTTTCGGTCAAGCCATTGATCAGACAGTGTCGCATTCTGACAGAGGATCCCAAATACAGACTTTGGAGATATTCAACACTTATTTTGATGGCGTAAACATTGATGTGATGATTGATCACCCTAGAACCAACAGTTGTTCAATTTTGATCCAGCAATGATCATAGAATCAAACCTTTAATTCTTAAACCCTAGTTGTAGGCATCTAAACACTGATATCAGATGATTGTTAAGCCTCGTAGCAAAGCCATTAGCTCAACAATTGACCATCAATCAGCCTTGATCACTTAGCCCAAGCATCGAGCTCCCAATGACAGAATTAGGTTTAATACTGGTCAAAAGCATTGACCAGAAAGTGTTGAACCCTAGCAACAAGTCCCAAATGTTATTTTAAAGATATTCGATATTTATTAGATGGTTCCAGCATCGAGCCAGTAGACAGTCACTTAGGTCCCATAGTTGGTCACTCGATCCAGCAGCGATCATAAAATCAAACCTTTGATTCCTAAACACCGATAGTAAGCATCTGAACGCTGACATCATATGATTTTTGAGCCTCGTAGCAAAGCCATCGATCCAGTAGTGACTAGATCAGCATTGATCATCTAGCCTGATCATCAGGCTCCCAATTATAGAATTGGGTTGCAAGCCTCAATATGAACACTAGTAGTTTAGCATTGATCATTTAGCTCGAGCATCAGGCTCAAAGTTGCATAATTGGGGTACAAGCCTCAGCATAAGCACACTGCAAGCCTCAGCATGAGCAATCCATAAACCTCAACATGAGCAATCCATAAGCCTTAACATGAGCATTTTGTAAGTCCTTGTATAGGCATTAAACCTTGATACAAGCATCAGTCAGGTATCTTCCTTACTCTTAGTGAAAAGTCATGTTATAATTTGATTTAATTTTGATGACTTATGCCTGTATCGCCTCAAAATGGTCCTTATCAGGGGGTACATTGTTGACCTTGACTTTTTATCTATGCACTATAATTTTGGGTTTTGTCGATTTGGCTTGGTACAAGTCCTTGATATCGACCCCGATTTGCATACATGCTATTGAGCCTTCTCTGAGTGTTCTGAACATATGGCACATGTTACATTTTGCTCAAGGAAGGTGGAGTACATAGCATGTAAAATGCTCTGTGAGGCGCATGTAGCACTATGCGCGTAGCATGTAGCAAAAAAAGATGTTTGGTAGGGCTTATTTTTTGGGTAAAATCTAATGTGCTCTATATAGAACAATGTCTTAAAATACCAAATGATGCTTATTAGACATGCAATGCATGTTACATTTTGCTCATGGATGGCAGAGCACATAGGGTCACAAATGTTATATGCTACGCATCTAGCACTATACGCACTGCATATAGCAAAAAAAGATGTTTGGTCGATAGCCTTTTTCAGGCCAAATCTAACATGTGCCATATTATACTATGTCTTAAGACATCAAATGATTATTATTGGACATGCAGTGCATGTTACATTTTAATCATATAAAGCAATGCATATAGGGTGAAAATGGAACATGTGCAGCACATAGCACTATATGCACAGTATGTAAGCTATATGCTACGCATATAGCTGGACATGCTACATACATAGCTTAAAAATTTTCAAAATCCCTCATTGTTAATGTGATTTCCTAAACCCTAAGGCTTCCCACTATAAATATAAGTCTCCCCCTTCTGAAAAATGGTCCGAAAATAGCAAAACACCCCCAAACTTTGCTAAAATAAATTATCACATTAATTAAACACTTAATTAATCAATTGGTTTAGGATTTTAAAGACTAACTAATACTATTTAAGTCCCTAAACACATTTGGAATCAAGATTTACAAGAAAAACTGACTGTGGTGAGTTAAATGCCTATTTTCTCTCCATTTTCTTACATTTTTGCTATGGATCTATGATTTTTAGGTTTTTTTCTTGATGATTGGCTTCAATATTGTTTGTTTGATGGTTGATAATGTCTATTGGTAATCAAAACTACCTTTTTTGCCTTAGATCTGCTTAGATTTGGCCCGAATCTTGCAATTTTGCCAAAAAACTCGATTTTCCTTCTGTCCTGCACACTATATGCACCACATATAGTGCTATGTGCATATCATATAGCCTGTATGCTACACATGTAGTGTGACTTATTATGCCTATAGTTCCTAAATTTTCCAAAAAATCATATTTTTCTTCCTTTTTCACTCGTTTCTTCACCCGATCTGATGATTCCAACAACATTAGATGCTTTTATATAGTTATAATGTTATGGATCTATCATATATTGTCCATATCTGATTAATTTTGGCTTTAAAATTAATTTTTCAAATTAAATGCTTATTTAATTCATTTGCTTGCAATTTAATCACATATTCATGCTCAAAATGATCAACTATGTTCATTAAAGTTACTGGGATTTGCCTATGGATCTTGTTTTTTCTAAAAAATATGATTTTTGAAGAATTTTATCTGCTACATGCATAGCATATAACACTATATGCATAGCATGTAGGCTATATGTTATGCATATAGCACTACATGTTATGCATATAGCCTGTAATTTTGCTAGAAAATTGCATGTTTCACTAGATTTCAGCCCCATTTTGATACTTTCAATAACATTTGATGCTTTAAAGTAGCTCAAGTGAATTGATTTCATCATAAATTAATCACATTTAATTAATTTTAGCCTTAAAATTAATTTTTCTTGATTAAATGCTTTTTTGACTCGTGAAATTATGATATTCGATAGGATTGACTTTAATTGGTTGAGTGCTATCTCCAATTACTATTTGTATGATGTTGGTGAGTCCTGATTTGTTATTTCATGATCAATTAATAACAATTTTACCTAAAATTATTCACATTTATTTAATTTTCACGTCCCAGCTCATGTTAATTTGCATGATTATTGCCATATAATTAATCGGACTTCGGTTCTTAATTTATGCTTTTATGTGGCATAGAATTAGTTGATCAAGTTTTAAATTTTATTTACCACTAACCAGTTTATTTATTTATATTGCTTTTTTCACTCGTGCATTTTTAGCTTGTGCTACCTGAGGTGGAAATTTTCTTGAGGAGGCGGAGACATTATTTAACATCTCAGATTTATGTATACACGAAGATCTTATATAATATAATAGCATTATTTTGTATTTTTAAGATTTAGCATTAAATCCCACTTGTATCCCCTATTTCCTTGATCCCCTTTCACCAACCTTTTCTTAAGAATATATATCATGCTACCATGCCATATCATATGCCATGTCATATGCCATATCACACGCAATTATGCTATATCATAACATATACCATATCATACGCCATTATGTCATGCTATATTACCTTTGTGATACCATACTATTATGCCATGTTGTACGTTATTATGTCATACCATGTAACATGCCATTTTGCTATGTCACATCACATGCCACGCTGCCTGCCATGTCGCTTGCCACATTACATGCCATGTCGCCTACCACGTCACATGCCATGTCAAATGCTATCTCACATACATCATTATACCATGTCATGCATATACCATGTCACTGTGCCATGACATGCATATGCCATGTCATTTTACTATATCATCATCATGCCATGTCATGCATATGCCATGTCATTTTACTATGTCATCATTTCATATGCCATACATATGTCATGCCATCCAAATGCCATATAGCCTTATATGTCATTCTACTTACTACAGGATGCTCTACTCGTCAAAATAACATATTGTGCTATGTGCTTACTTATACGCTCACTCTCTTACCTGTTTAGGATAATTAACTCCAAATATAATGGTAAAATTGATTTTTGAAACTCATAGAAATAGATCTTTACCACCTGAACCCATCTCTGAAGGGTTTAACTTAGCACTCATGCTATGGGTTGGTTGAACCAGTTTAGAACCATCTGGCGGTGACTCCCTTGCAACTTTTTTGAGTCCATATCATTCCTTATGACAACCCATTGGGAATTCCATGCTTTCATTCTAAGGCATCCTTGATTCGTGAGCCTTGTAAGTCTCACTCTAGGCGATGGCAGAAACCATTTCACTCACAAGCATATAGTAATTTATATCCAGTATGTAGATAAAACAACCTATTTGCACCCCCATGTGAGTGCATTGGGATATGTGCCATATGTCAAACAAGCATCATTCAAGACATAAATGCATGGTGACATATGGAGCATGTTAGTTTTCATGAGAGAAGGTTGTGCACCATATGTATATTTTCTGAACATGAGTAGCATGTAGTAATATATGCTCCATACATCAAAAAATACATGTTATGTGCTCTGCTTTCCATAAACAAAATGTAATGTGTTCTACATGTCCAAAGCACTCATGGGAGGTTAAGATGTGTGTATGCAAATCGGGATCAAAATCGAGGACCTGTACCAAACCGAACTAAAGAAAACCTAGAGTTTTAATGCACGGGTGAAAATTCAGGGTTTAAAATTAGTATTAGAGACTAATTAAACCTTACTTGAACTCCCTAAACTCATTTAGAATTAAGATAAAAGCCCAATCCTACTTGGTGAGTGTTGGAATGCTTATTCCTTCCTCTTTTCTCTTGATTTTCTTAATGGCTTTATGATTTTTCATTGATTGGCTTCAATCATGAATGTAATAATTGTTAGTGTATGCTCTAGAGAATCATGTGTATTTGAACTATACGTTTCATTAATAAAGGCATTATTCATTATATAGTACAATATTGTACATGAACTTGTTTTACTTGGAGTATTAAACTATATATTGAAGTCCATCATATTGGAACAGTGTAAAGGAATCCAAAAAGAGTTTATGGAATGAGATTCTTATTGTATGAAAATGTTCAATATCTAAATATCCCTGATCATAATATTAATAAGAATGGACATTATTAATATGGGAAGATCAGAACATGTTACACTTCCTATTTATGGATGATTCTCATTCATCATGACATAAGATGTCTAAAGTGAATATATGGATGAGTAGTATAATACTAGTTCATTGGAGACCTTGCCAGTGAGATTTCATGTAGATAATTGATCTATGTCTGTGAAATTGTATCTCACTCATATCAGTAGTGCAAGTATCCTTAGACTTGAGATATCAAGGTTATCTTAACTATGGATTACTGTACTTTGAATCCTATTCTTTATTCCTCCTTAGGAGGCGTTCATAGTTTGGAGGTTGGGTATGGTATAACATAGTTGAAGGTATTTGAATATCAATAGAGAATTCACCACCCCAGATTAATAGTAGGGATTATCTCAAAGATTCATGAAGTAGTCTTTATTCAGGAATCTCTGGCCAGAGTAGGATGCCCAGGGCGAATATGATTCACAGGGGAATTTTAGGAATAAAGATTATATAACATGAGAAATCTATTTTAGGGTATGACTTAACATGATTAGTCATACATTGAGTTGACATTAATCCATACTCAAACCTAAAAGAGATAGTGATGGTGAAAGGAGTTTATTGCAGCGGT
>CANYBF011756669.1:0-12739 GCA_948192965.1 Dalechampia spathulata | reverse complement strand
TAGGCTTTATTGTATTTATTATGAAAGTGATCTTATTTATGTTATTATAAATGAAACGTATGAAATTAATGCTATATGATTTGAATGTAATATGAAGTGAAAGCTATAAGAAATGAATGTTTTATTAAATGAATGATATATGAAAATCATGTTATATGAAACGTATGATGCATGAAACGGATGAGATATGATATAATATCATGATGCTTGCATATGTTAATTTTTGGCATTATGGCATAAAACATTCATATCATTTCATTGAAACATAAATTGATAAATTCAAACATGTCATGATATGGAGAAATAAGGGGAAAAGAAAAATAAAAGAATACGAAAGGATAATGATAAAAGGAAAGATATTAGGCATTACGATATAAATTCCTACAAGAAATATATAGAAATGGAATTGTTGAAATGATATGAAAAGAAATGAATGTGAAATGAGTTCTAGATGAACCATAAATGAGATATGAAAGAATGACCCAATACAATGTACACATATATCCCAAAAATGCAAAGAGGGCAAATGATATGTAAGATACAAAAAGATATGAGGGAGAATGCATAACATAAATGCATTCTCATTAATGACATAAATCATGTATTATGATGATGATGGTACCTAAATGACGCATTCATATTTAAATGATGTTGATCATGATGATGATGATATCCATGGCATACATATTTAATAGTGACATGAACATGATAAGATAATATGTCATAGTGATAAAGACATTTTATTCTTGAAGATATTAAATGAGATGATGATATATATATATATATATATAGACATGATGATAATATGTTATATTATGATTATGATATTAAAATTAAATAATGTTATGATATATGTGACAATGATACGAGACATACATGATGATCATAATATGATACATATGATGCACATAATGTGGTTATGGTATAATGGTATGTTATACGTGTAATAACATGATACATATATGGCTGAGATTTATACTATTAGAGAATGATAATGTAATGAATATATGATATCATTATTGATGCCATTCATGCTGAATATCGATAGAGAATATAATTAATATGATTAATTATATTATGATTATGAATTTAAAAGAATATATGATAAAGTGAAAAATAGCATTTTTGAAAATACTTGCAGGATTTTATTAAATCCTAAATTGTTATGGAATTAATGATATTGATTATGAATATATGTTTGTGGAGTTTGTTCATTAAAAAGGAATTATTATGGAATGATAATATATGACTTTAACATGTGAAGGTTGATAACATAATGATAAGATATTTTAAAGTATCAAACTGCTGATATATAATAAGAAATAGAAATACATCAAAAGAATAAAGTTGTGATATTAACAAGTGTATAATTATCATGATTAAACAATGTTGAATATATTATAGATATATTTATAGTAATGAAATATTAGTGGTTGTATGATTATGATTGATGTAGTATACATGATAAATGTTTACATTGCTTAATGGAAATTCGAGAAGAATATAAATCCAAAGAAAAATAAATGACATATATATCAAGGAAATAAACTAGTCATAGTATCAATATAAAATGAACTATGATCTGAATATGTTAGAGAGTTAAGTAAATGTTGATATACATAGATGATGAATAGAAGTAATATTTTAAATGATTACATAGCAACGTCAATAATATGATGTTCTGGTTTACGTGACCTGTTTTATATATGATATATGTATGATTATATTTTCTATGTTATGAGTAAAGCACCACTGAGTGATATACTCAGGGTTCATCATTTGATGAATGTAGGTTAACTGATGGATGGCGAGCATCGATTTCAAAAGCACCATTTCAGCAAGAGTCTCTTTGAAAGCAAGGACTTGGAATATATCAAGTTTCTAATTAATTTGACTCAAGAAAAACAAAGAAATGTTAAGGCAGTAAATGCAAAAATGTTATATGGGGTTATTCCTTCCACAAACTTAGAACGGCGCATAAGTATTATATGTATATATATATATAAATTATGCATCCTTGTAGAGTAATTAGTGGTTTTCATGGATTAGAGATCATTAATCATTATATAGGAGCATGTCACTTTGCAGAAGGCATGATAATGTACATATATATATAAGAATGTTGGGCATTCATGATTATGATTATGATACAGGAAAAACAGAGGGGAATGCATATCATAATGCATTTCGAAAAGAAAAAGGCATATTCAATCATATTCATGTATATAGACATTGATGGAATGATTATGTAGGAATTAGCAACTGAATGCTGAAAGGTGATGCGTGAATGATGAAAATGATGTGGATATCATGTGAATTGCCTTGTATAAGATGTTGTGATTGAGTTACATTTATAATGATAACTGAATGAGTTTTGCTTGCAAACAAGTTGTTATATGAAAAATTATATGGAATGATATGCTCTATAGTGTGATATGAAAATTTCATACTAATTGTTTTATTAGCATCACTAAGTTTTATATTCAACGTTTATCAATTGATGAACATAGACACTAGCGGCACGAGAGATCATGGGATTTTGGGGCGGCATCAGGAGACCTGAGTCAGCTTGTCAGTAGAGGTCTTGGACTACCAGACATGCTCTTATTCCATGGCTCATGCAACTTAACACTTTATGTTTGTACTATGGCAATAAAGATATTAATGACATTGCATGCTTTTTCTATGTATACATTTATGACATGTTTTTAATTGGTATCCAAATTTACAATCTTTTGGTTGGTATCAGAAATGTGGAATTGAGTTATGCATGCTTGAGCAAATTTTTATGATGATAAGGTGAAGTCATTTCACTGTATATCATACGCATGTATGATATGGTTTCATGTGATTTGGTTAATGAATTAATGTTAAGCATCCCTTGTAGGGTAATTATCGATCTTCTATTAGAGGAGATTAGTAGTTACACTACAGGAGGCATGTGATACCGGGTCACAGGTGTGATAACTTGTATGCAATAATGAATATCTGATAATCACGGATTAGGCACTCCTTTAGTACCTCCTAAACCAACACCAATATAACATATAATATAATTCTCATTCATACATTTACAATAACACATTTATTAACAACTATACAATATTATCTTCTAATAAAATCCTAACTACCCTTAACTAACTTCTATCCAATTTTTAATACCATTTAACCTAACTCATCAAATGAATTTTAATACGATTAAAATAATTCATTCACTAAGCTTAAATCATTAAATTAAATACATACTATCAAAATATATTGCATGTATCGTCATATAATTTCCTAACAAAACTACATGATTGTAATCCACATCTACATATTTATATAATTCACCACAAACATTCAATGGTAATAAAAATTTAAATAAATTCCTAAATTGAACTAGCAGCAACTACCTATGTTCTACCAAGTATTATATTCATTTAAGATCATATAATGAAGTTCTCAACTTAATTTCTCAAATAGCTATAATGTAATCTACCATAAATGGTTTTTAAAAAATTATTTACAACTTAAGATCCAATCATTAAATCATTCTTTAATTTTTACCATGAAGACTAGACTCACAGACCAAGAACATATCAAAAATTCACTATAAAATTATTCTTGTAACTCGAGTTATGAATTTTACAAATTCATCATGAAATCCACTTCAATTTCAATACCAAACAATTAATTGAAATAATTTATCCTAATGATCTAATATTTATTTCATATTCCGTAAATACATCTTCTAATGCTATATTGATCTAATCTCAAATAAATTCATTAAATAATTTCTTTAAAATCAACAAAAACACCTAATTTACACATGATATTTATAAGATTAAATTATCTTCCAAAAGATATTAATCATCAATTATCAATCATCAATATCAAAATAAAAATTCTAATCAAGAATTATATCCTAAAATATTCAATCCTACATGATTAAATATATCAAACATATTTGTTTGCTTTTTCCCTTCCTTCATGCTAATTTTTTGAATTTAATTCATATAAAATCTCTATATCTATTTTTTCTTCGTCAATCTCTCTTATTTCATTTTTCTTTCTCTGTTTGCGAACAAACTCACTTTCTTCCCTCAACGTGCATCTGTATGATGATTATATTATATTTTATATAAATTAAATTATTAACCATTTATTTGTATATATTTATTAACTATTTACGTATATATGTATATATATTTCTATTATTTATTATAATTATATCAATTTAAATATAATATTATTAACTTAATGATAAAATAATTTTATCTAAATAATTCATAATTAAACATCATACTATGTAAATAATACTAATATCTATACATTCACAATTAATTTATATGAATCACCTAATTTTACATGCATATCTACAATGTAATTTTTTAAAAATCCATATATATATATATAATACCAATATATTTTATATTATGTCATCCTATAAAATATGGGGTATCATAATCTACAACAAGATAGCTTGGTTTACTAAAAATATGTATGGGAGATTTATGGAAAAAATAAGAAAAGAAAAAAGAAGAAGAAAAGAAAAGTAAAAGAAATTGATATACTTGAGTGATCTATTTATTTAATAAGCTTAGTCTATTACCAATGTTATAATAGTTAAAAGAGATTTGAATTGAAATCTTTTGTTCACCTTTGTTTAACCTTACTTAGATCTTTACAGTAATTTATATTTGTGTTTTTTCATGCTTTGCTTTTAATTTTTCAAATTATATCTTATTAGAATTTATGAATGTAAGGTTAAGTCTTTTATTGGCGACTTAATCAAACTTTAGGATTCTAATTTTTTATTTAGGGTGATGTTATTCTATCCCTTGAACTTATGATGATGAATTATGGTAATCTTAGGATTTCTTATTTATAGTTTATTAATTTCTCTTTACTTTATTTGAGGATAAACAAAACTTTAAGTTTGGGGAGTTTGTTAATCATGTTTTGAACATACTTTTTCCCATATTTTCAAGTGTTTTTTATGCATAAATCTTTGGTTTATAATCTTCATACAAATGCAATATCATGCAAAATACCTTATGTTCTTTATGTTTTGCATTATATGCTTAGGTTTCACATGATTTTAGATGATTTATATCTTTTTAGCTATTGAACTTCATATCTTTTATTATGACTCCTTGATTCATGAATTTTAACTCCTAATCATGACCTTATTTCATCTTATTTTTTATTTTGATGTGTTTGTTCATACTAATATAGGTTTAGGTGATTCATTCTTGCATGTTCTAAAGGTTTTTATCCAACTTGAGTCATGCTTTATTTAACTAAAGTTAAGTAAACTTTAAAATACTTGTATTTTGTTCAAAGTTGGTAAACTCAAATCAAGTTGAGCTCGACAATTAGATTTTTTACACTAAACATTACCTTAACTCGAGTTGACCTTAACTCAAGTCAAGTTGACTTTCAAAGCTTTAATTTTTACATGTTTTTCACTCTAAATCAAAGCCATTAGATCATAGAATGAAGGATCATGATTATACATATAAAAATGAAGTTTTACTCATCTATTTGACATGATTTGTAGACATTGAGTGAGGAGAGAGGTTTTTGAGCATGCTCATAAGAATTCTTCTTTTTCTTATATTTTTTTATTGCTTCAACACATTTTCACCCATGATTTTTTTTTTTAAGATTTAGTTTCTTATCTTATTATTCCTTTTTTATTATTTAGATTCTAGTTACTTAGCCTACTCAAGTTTGATCATCAAAGGGGGTTAAAGCTACAACCAAGCTTGAAGGAACTTGAAGAACCTTCAAGAATTAGAAGAAAATTTCAAGAAGAATTTTGTATATTTTGTTTTGGTTTCAAACAATATGATTGTATTTCACTTTGAACCTTTAATATCTTTTTGTTATATTTAATCATGCTTAAATAAAAAGACTCATGTTAGAGTTGAGATTTGTTGCTTGTGAATTCATATGGCTTGATTGAGTAATGAAATGCTTGAGATTTATCATGTTCATTTCATGTGTTAATTGTTAAGAATGACTTATTTATTAATATAGTCCATTAATTTATAAATTATCTAATTAGATTAATTAATTGATTTGAAAGAATGATTGATTAATTGAATAAAATAAATGAACATCATAGGGTTAATCACCTAGACATACAGATTAATTAGTTGGAGGTTTTTAATTGGTAACTAAGCTTTTGCATTAAAATCAATCGTACACCACAAATGTATATATTTGTTTGATTTTAATAAATAATCTTGGCTTTCATAGAAGCATTAACTATATTTCACGAGTTAACTATCTCAATCCTAATATTCATCATTAAATTAAAAAATTCTAAAGTGTATAGATTAATTAATAAAATCAATAATTAATGCTTAACTACTCTAATTTCAATATACAATATCCTTGTATTACATTTACATTTTATTCATAAATCAAATAATGTTTTTCTAGTAAAATAATTTTATTTTGTTGTTTATGTGGACTAGCAAAGTCTATGAAAACTACTTTATTTTATCTTAATCTTTTAAGATTACTTTATTAAAATTCATTAAATTATACTAATAAAAAATATTTTTCACAATTAGCATGTAATCTTCTTCAGAAAAATAAAATATAATTATTTTTTTTAGAGACGGATGAGAAAAGGACTAAACAATCTTTTCGGGATGAAAAAATTAGTACTCAATATTCTCCTATTCTCTTTTTCAATAAATATGTTCGATAATTTCTTTGCGTTTATGTGTTACTTTATAATTTAAATACTTAATTAAATGTTTTCTTTCTTGTTTGACCTTTTAGTATGTTGACTTATTCTAGAAACAATTAAGGGTTTTTTTTTATAAAAATAGAGAAAAGTTTTTTAATAATTGTGAAAATATAAAAAAAATATTTTTTTAAAAAAATATGAAAGTTAAAAAATTATTTTCAAAAATATAATTTTTAAAAAATTTATAAAAAATGTATCATGTAGATGTAATATGTCTAAAATATTAAAAAAGTAAGATTTACTTATATGTTAGATAGTTGAAATATATATATTGAGTATTTAAAATCAAAATTTTAAATTATAATTTTTTAATATTAATTTAGAATTACATATTAAAAATAAAAAATTGTATTTTTGAAAATAAAAAGTGAGAATATTTTTTAAATAAAAATTTTTAAAATATATAATTAAGGAAAAGTTTCGCCACAATTTTAAAAATATTTAAAATAAGGATATTTTCAGAATTTTTCCAAAAATTAATTCAAGTAAAAAAGAGTGCTAAAACTTGCAAAAATAATAATGCTTAAAGCAAACGAAGGGAGCAAGTAGATTCGAGGTCGCAAAACGCCTCAAGCTTCTTTCCATCCAACTTCGTCTTTAGTGGCTCGTTTGCAAATGGGTAATATAATCTTGTTTTCTTGGAGCATGTCACTATCAACCGACCACATTTTAATTAACTGTCAACCGTCCTATGGACGCTGCAACCGGGAAAGTTCCTATCTCTTGATATTTTTTTCTCCTTTATATCGGAAAAAGATTAACTGTTTTAGTTTAAATTCTTTTACTGTTTTGACCGTAGATTAGTCTCCAAACTACGGTCAACTTTAGCTTTTCAGTTTTACGCTCCAAAATATTTGAAGACATTAACTTGCTCCAAATAATATAAGTTCTTAAGCCTCAAGTCATGAACTCAAAAATAACTTAAAAAATAGAAAAGAAAAGGAAATGCTATGGGATAGGATGTTCTAGTAGGTCATAAAAATGTCAAAATTCTTATACTTGCACGCACACGTTTTGCTGGTATAATCGTAATTAAACGGAACTTTATTTGCATTTGTTAGTATGGTTTCTTGGTTGAAAGAAAATATGATAAATAGCCATTTTCTTTCAAGGAAGAAGGATAATAATAAGACAGCAAGCAATAATTCTTTTTTCGCCCCTGAAAGAAGAAAAATCACAGAAAGCTTCAACCCAGAAACGACCAGGAGAGCTTACTTCTTATTTACAAGGTAGACGAGAAGCACCGGCCGTATATGTTTTTCTTATATGTATTTGTGCAATTATGGCTATTTTTTTTTAATCTTTTCTTCTCGGTGGACTTGATTTAACGTGCTATTGTTTGAATTAAAACTTCGGTTCAGGTCTAATAACTATGATAATTAGCTAATTTCAGAAGATGGATCAGGGTCAGAATTGTACAACTAGATCTTATTATCTTGTATGAATTCGGAATCACCATCTGCTTACAAAGATGGAAGCTTTAGTTACATGCATGTAAATCTTATGTATATTGACTAAAAGGCATAATTATGATTATTTGGTTTTTGTTTGTGGTATGAATTATTGTTGATGCTCTTTGTCTTCAAATCAATTCGGTTAATTTTCTATTTGACTCAAAGCTGTATGCCGTCGCAAAAGTTTATGTGGATTATTTTGTTGATTACATTTTTTTCAGAAAATAAAATTGTGGCAGTGAAAGATAACGGATAGAATTTTTGTGCTTTGGAATCTGGAATTGATTTTTTAAACTTTTTTCTTTCTGTTCCAAGTAGTCGGTTCGCCACTACAAATATCTTGTTACTTTAGCTTTTGATTTCAATTTTGGTTAACATGGATGGTTAATGCTATATGCTATAGGTCAATTTTTTTGTCATATATTCATATGATTTACCCCATATATGAATCAACGTCTTATTAGAAATTGATATTTACTTGTTTTCTTGTAAATTCTCCATTTTTGTCTCATAAATACTGCATATTTGATTTGAAGTGGAAAGGAGACATGGACTTGGCGCTTTGGGTTTGTTTCTAGGTGGATTTTCTTTTTGGGACAAAATAAAGCACCTTCAAGAACTATAGGTCGCTTCCCAGCAAGTGATTGAAATATTTAGCTGTTAGTTTCTGTAGAAACGATGTGCATTACTGAATTGGTTTTAGGTTTTAAGTTAATTTGGTTATTGAAAACCTTGTTTTGTTACTGCCTTTTACTTGGAATGGAAGTCAATGATCGACTCCTTGGCAGTCTTTATTATGACCATCTGATTCGCCATCGTGAATTGACCAACTTTTTTGGTTGATCAGTTTGGCTATAAAATCTTTTTCTCCCCATAGAGAATGAGTTGAATTGAACGTCTGAGTGTTGGAAGTGAAACAGGAGGTTAAGGCGAATGGTTGGAACTTCTCCCTCTTCTGTTAACCTTGGCACTTAAACTTGATTATCTGCATTGAATGCTAATTGAACCGTAGGAGATTTCGTGAGACAAGAGTAATAGGTTGATATGGGCAAGTAAGCAAGTAATGGTCCTTCAAATGACTTTGTTATCTTGGTCTTGCTTCAATGGTTCAAAAAGGCGAGTCTAACAAAGATAATGTTATGGGAGCAAGTAATGGTTCTTCAAATGACGCTGATAACTTTTTTCTCCCTTCAAATGCTGATGCATTCCTGCTATAGATATATTTGTTATCTTGTTCTTGTGTGAAGTCGGAAGCAATCATATTCAATTACCTTTTGACCTATTTCCCTATTAGGTGAATCTATAATAAGCTCAGAAAAATTGTAAATTACTGCTAATTGTATTTTTGCCATTTAAATCTACAAGTGATAGCTGGAGTTTTGAATCCTTTACATTTACCTTTTTTCGGTGTGGTTGTGGAGGTTTGCCTTTCTTTTCTTTTTTTTTCCATCATGATTAAACTTGAATTCACCGTATCATCTTACTTTAATTTTGTTATATGCATGCTAGGGCTACCTTTTACTGCAGCAGGATAACAAACATTTTAATGAAATTATTATCAAATAGAGAGAACAACACCGATTGAAGGCTATTACAATCTGTTGTAGATTGAGAAGGCCAAGTCAATCAGTAGCTGGTTTTTCAGATGCAGTTTTCCCAGAAGCACCAAAAATCAACTGGCATTCATAATTTTTACTTCCACCCGCAAGAGATCGATCAATATGGTTTGTCTCATATACAAATTGAAGACAACAGCGCATTCTCAGATGGCAGTAGCCGAGAAACCAGTGTCTCCTTTAAGACCTGCAAGGAAGAATATTTTACCTTGGAATCATCCACGGCAGGTGCTGGATTTGTAGACTATGATTCACCTGCTGCCAGTGTTTCATCAAACAGAAGTCCATTTTCTCCACAAGGTTCGCATTCATGCCTTTCAGATCCTCATCATTCTCCTGAAAACACATATGGATCTCCATTGAGTGGATCTTCATCCGCTGATGATGATAATGTATTGATGAGGCAGAAATTGAGGGAACTGGAGTTTTTGTTACTGGAGTCTGAATCTGACACTACAAATGACCATAACTTCTGCCTCCACCAAGCTGATCAATTAGCAAGGTGGAACTGGACAAAAATGGAGGAAATGATCCCCAGATTAGATTTGAGGAAGATGCTGCTTGCTTGTGCTCAAGCAATATCTGATGGTGATATCCCCAGAGCAGCAGGTTTGATGCATGTGTTGGAGCAAATGGTGTCAGTATCTGGGGAGCCAATACAGAGGTTGGCCGCTTACATGTTGGAAGGGCTTAAAGCAAGGGTAGAGCTATCGGGAAGTAAAATCTACAGAGCTTTAAAGTGTGAAGCACCTATGAGCTCTGATCTGATGACATATATGGGTATTCTCTTCAAGATCTGCCCATACTGGACGTTTGCATATACTTCTGCCAATGCTGTTATCCAGGAAGCTGTGGAATACGAGCCTAGAGTTCATATCATAGATTTCCAGATTGCTCAGGGCACTCAGTGGATTTACCTTATGCAGAAACTTACAGAGCTGCCAGGTGGCCCGCCATCTATTCGAATAACTGGTGTTGATGATCCCCAGTCAGCTTATGCTCGTGGTGGAGGACTTGATATTGTAGGTAAAAGACTAGCAAGTTTTGCCAAGTGGAGGAACATTCCATTTCACTTCCATGATGCTGCCCTGTCTGGCTGTGAAGTTCAACTGGAACATCTTGGGGTGCAACATGGGGATGCTGTGGTTGTGAATTTTCCGTATGTGTTGCACCACATGCCGGATGAAAGCGTCAGCACTTGGAATCACAGAGATAGACTGTTGAGGCTGGTGAAGAGTTTGTCCCCGAAGGTTGTGACCCTTGTAGAGCAGGAATCCAACACTAATACCAAGCCATTCCTTCCACGGTTCGAGGAAACACTAAAATATTACAATGCCATGTTTGAATCAATTGATGCTGGATCATCCAGGGATGACAAGCAGAGGATAAATGCAGAGCAGCACTGCGTGGCTCGGGACATTGTTAATATGATTGCTTGCGAAGGCGCTGACAGGGTTGAACGGCATGAATTGTTTGGAAAGTGGAAATCGCGTTTTATGATGGCTGGATTCACGCAATACACGCTAAGTTCCAGTGTGACAGAAGCTGTCATAAATGTATTAAAGGAATATCACCGGAACTATCGACTTCTAGAGAAGGATGGGGCTTTATATCTATGGTGGATGAAGACAGCGATGTCATCTTCTTCTGCCTGGAGATGATGATAAACCTAGTACCTGTGTTAGTTCCATTTATAATCTGTAAATTCTATATTTTTGTCTTAAAACGACTCTTCTTGCTTTGGCAATTACTGTAATGATCTATACCTAGTGATGCTTGCATTTGTAAAGTGAGACTGGTTCCTTCTTTTCGTAATGCTAGCGTCGGTCAATCAAGCACTCAGGTGTCCGTGTCAATTGTATTGCAGTATACAAGTGAAACTCTGAAAATTGCTACTTTTTAAGCTAGCAAAAATAAAATTTAACAGTTGTAAAACACTTTAATTTGCGTTCAAAAATTAAAAGGAAAACTAACACGCACACATATCAAATCATTCTTATCTTTTAACTGTTTGTCTGCTTCATTATCAAAACAATTTAATTATTACAATCTTAGGTTGCAGTTTAAATTAAAAAATTTATCAAGAATATATAAAATATGGGAGGCCATTTAACTCTGTGCACATTCAAAAGTAAATACTTATTCCATCACCATCAGTTACAAAAATTCAAAATAAATTATTTTTTATTGACTTTAATAATTAGTTTTGAGTTTAATAATTAGTTTTACTTCATAAAAATTCAAAATGGGATATTTAAATATTTATACATAGCATATAGTTACAGTTGTATATAAGTTTTTGGTTCTTTTTAGAGATGCCGGTGGATAAATTTATGCATATTACCTTTCAAAAAATCGATTAGAAGCAGTAACAATATTGCTGAAAATTAATTCATTCTCCAATGAAAAATCAGAATAAAAAAAATCAATGTATTACAAAAAGAAATTGGAAAAAATAGACATAATTTTAACTTTTTTTTTTCAATATAATGAACAATGGAGAGATGTTCGCGTTAAAACAGGCTTAACTTCACATGCACTTAGTTCAACAAGTTTTAAATTTATATTCCTTAATAAAGTAATTACGCTACCGCAAGAATACGGGTCGCAATCGCAGTATAAATGTATCGTTCACTGGGACTAATGGTAATCAAATACTAGACATCGATTTCATTGATTATTTAGGGATCCACTTACATCAATTGTTCCAAACAGAATTAATAAACAAAATAATAATGATAAAGCAATATATGTTACATATAATACAAATATTTTAGGGTTGAATGGATGAAACTTAATTCCGGTCATCATTAATTATATCAGTTCAATTCTCAAAGCAATGCTTAAATGTAATAACTTCCCTTTCGGTCACTTTATTACCTATTAATGATAGACATATAGACTACTTTCGTGACTAT
>CANYBF011756476.1:0-16074 GCA_948192965.1 Dalechampia spathulata | reverse complement strand
CTTATTATTCAATTATTTTTAATTAATATTTATATATAATATGAACACTTATAAATTCATTATCATTATTATTATTATTATTATTATTATTATTATTATTATTATTATTATATCAAAATAAGGTAAGAAAATAATTATAATCGAGAGCAATTAAATTTTAATTTATTTATTAATATTTACAATTGAATGTATTTAATATAAAATAATAAATTACTAATAATTCACTATTAATAATAATTATTATTATTACCAAAGTTTATTATACTTTATATTCATATCAATATAAATAAATGGTCAAAGGTAATTAGATAATAAGTTAGTAAATGTAATAAAATTTATTATATAAATATTTAATGTTAGTTATTAATATATATTTGATATTAATTAAATTTAATGATTTATCATTAATATTTTATATATATAATATAAATCGTTATAAATTCATTATTATTATTATTATATCAAAATAAGTGATACAAATTTATTTTTATTTTTATTTTTTTAAATTTAAGTAAAATAAGAAATTTCTAATTTTTATTTATATTTATATATATTTACGTTACGAAATGACGGGTATTTTAGCTGGTTGATCCTAATATGCTGAAAATCCCATATTAATATCTTATTTAACGGCCCAAAATAACTGATTTTTACAATAAAAATCTAAATCCATACAAAACAAAGTGGTACTAGCCATCTATATGACACATTTTCCAAGCATCAATTATAATTCTACAATAATATCAAATCATATGACAATTGACACACTTACAAACCCAAACCGAAGCTAACGATGGTCGACCTAATTTTAAATATGAGGATGGCATTTCTGATAAAGACGTAATAATAGTAACCTCTGTCAAAGTCTACTTTGCGTTTGTCAACATGGCGGAAACGTTTGACTGTGTGTTTAATGCCTTTTTCTATTTTTTTTATTTTTTCAAAAAAAAAAAACTACTCTCTGAAAATGACTTGATTTTATTTCCTTCTTCCTTGTTAGCAGCATGTCGCAATTCTTCGGTCAATGTGAGAAATTGCAATGAAGTATATTGAACGATCATGATTTGATGCAGGGACGAACGTAGCATCGAGGCCGGCTTCTGCCAGAGTTGGTGATTTTGCCGCACGGTTGAGGAGAGCGGTGCAGGTTGTTTCAGTCCATCCGTTATCTGAATATAAATAACCCTAGAACAAAACATAATCTGCTAGTTCTCTCCTCCCTTTGCCTGTCCTGTTTCTGTAGACGTAGCCAGCTGCTCCGACGTGATGGAGAAGTCGGAGGTCCGACGATGTTCCATCACCTACAGACGGTGAGAACAAGTATTTCTTTTTTTTCAAATATTTTATTCAAAAAAATTATTTATATTTTTATATTGAAATAATGATTAATGGTTAATAGATTAATTATATAATTTAGATTAATATGAACTGGATAGGGGTTAATGATCAATTCCCTGGGTTTTTAATTATATCGGAAATTATGATATTGGTTAATAATTAATAATTAGTTTATATTTAGATAAAATTATGGTTAATGGTTATTGCAAGTTTACTCTATTGTGGTTAACATATGCAATTTAGAATATATATATTTAACAATATATATATATATATATATATATATATATATATTTAAATCTTATAAATTAAATAAATAATGTTGCAGTTGACATAAAATATTATTATTATATTATATTTTTAAAATTAAGAGAGAAAAAAAAGTAATACTAAGTGACAAGAGTTCGTGTTTTGATAAGGTTTTGACCTGCATAAGACTACAAATAATCCAGAAGGGGAAAAAAAAAATCAACATTCAAAAAAGTCGTAATGAGAAAATGAAATTTAGGGAAAATAATATATAATTTATGTAATGTTGAATCAAATATTTCAACTGCATGATGCCACTGCTGATGTCATAAATTATGTCTATTGGTTGTACATCTCAACAATATCCTTACATATTCTACAAATTTTAAATGGGTTTCATATTTAATAAATTTATTTTGATTCGAATTAGAATAAATTTATATATTATATTTGATTTTTTAATTTATGTATATAGTAAATTTATAATTAATTTAGATATAATATAAATTTAACATTATAATTTAACATAATTTATTTAATATAATTAATTTATGTATCATATAAATCAATCTGATATATTTAATATGAAATTATCTATATAATATAAGAAAATAATTAATTCATAAAAATAAAATAATAATTCTTTTTTTTTTAAAATGAATTAAATTCTATATAACACAATCTAATTTATAAATGATGTTTAATTATTGATATGAACCAATAATGAATAATCTAAATTACTACCTAAAATAGAAAAAAATTGTAAGAGTAATAAAATAAAATATTTCGTAGATGGAGGAGAATAAGTAGAGAAATGAAAGCGATTTGTGAGGCCAATTAAGAAGAAGGGAATGTCGTTTTCATTTGAAGTTATGATGAATATATATATATATATATATATATATATATATTTTTTTTTTTTTCAATTTTTGAAACAAGTATACAACTTCACTGTCGATTCTAAACCCTTACTGAAAATCATATAATCTATTGTCCATTATAATAATTAAATATAAACAACCCACTTCAAGTAATATTAACAATCCTTTTAAACATTTATTATAAAAAGAGTATTATTCTAAATATAATATAATTCAATTAAATTTACTTAAAATTTTAATTCACACATACAAAAATAATAGTAAAGTATAATTACATTTGATACACGTGTAAAGTGCATGCACTTACATATAAATATATGTATATAATTGTATATTATTATATATTTTAAACATAAATGAGACTTAAATCAATATGATAAATCTAAAAAAGTTTATTCAAAATCTTAGATATTTAGTGGATATAATCAACTAACTTTAATCATAGAATTAGATCATGTTGAGATAAAAGTATCATGTCACAACTTTCCATATTTAAATCAATCAATAGTTAATTTTAAATTTATCTAAATTATAAGATGAGAGTTAAATATATATATATATATATATATTTGATCATTGAACTTTCTATATATCCTGGTCGAATAAAGTTGTGTGTAGAGTTTTTTTATTTTTCTTATTTCAACTTTATTATATTATAATTACCAGTCCTAATCCATCCATAATTCCTAATTTATCACCATAATAACTAAATAATTTCAATAAGGTACTGGGAATCAAAATTCAAAGTCATTTTAATGCGTTTGTTTATTTTTTACAAAGGGTAATATATATTAATTATTTCATAATAAAATTAAATATATCAAATTATAATTAAATATTATGATTATTCACATGAGTTGAATATATTATAAAATTAATATATGTATAATTTTTAACACTAAATAATCATAATAAATTTAAATATTTTTTATGAGTATTTACTTTATCAAATGTTAAAATAATATAATTTTATGAAAATAACTACGATGATTTTGATTAAAAAAAAAAGTGATAAAAATAAGAAGATTAAAAATTAATTGATATTTAAAAAATATTTGCAAAAAAAAATACTAAAATTGGCGAAAAAAATAGTAGTGAGAAACGCAATAAAGAGAGAGAGAAAAGGAAGGAGGGGCGAAGCGCGTGGGGCCATAATGACGTCATGATACACGTTCGGGTTTTGCTTTCATTACCATCATCAGCATCATGTTTTGCATTTCATAACAATTCATAGACCAAAATGCCCTCGAACCCTGCCCCCATTTTTTCGGTTTATATTTGTGAAAATTATAATTCATTTTATCCGTCACTAAATTAATGTTTGTGAAAGTGATTATATGGAAGTAAAAAAATATAAGTAATTAGAATAAATTATTTATAATCAATTAAATTATCCTTTATTAAGGTTTGGAGAACTATACGTCTTTAGTCGTAGAGATTGTAATAATACAATAAAAATATTAAATAAATCTCTAACATAGAATGGTACGAATCCAATCCAGATATGGGGTAGTATCAGACATGTTACATACAACCGTACAAAACATTAAGAAATATATGAGGGGGCACATTAAATTTGACCATACTTATGAGTATATGCTATTTTCTTTAACAACCATTGACCTAGTTTATAAAACAATGCCTTGACCACCCCAACCAAGTCTTTAAATTCTTCCCAAAGTTGTTTTTATTTATTTAATTAAATATTCATGTAAATAATTTAATCAATTATTAATATTTTTACAAAATTAATAAAGCCTTTTAATAGTATCTTTTTAGGCATATAGTTGACCATTAAAATGTTAATTAAAAACAAAAGTGGTGTAGTAAATCAGTGGCAAAAGTGTAATTTTGAGGAATAAAAAGGTTAATATTAGAAAGCATTGTTATAAAAAGATTAACTGATTCTTGAAAAGGGGACCATGTACTTGTCAAACATAAGGCTTTTTTTTTTTTCTTGAAAAAAAAGGTTTCAGGTTTAGCTACAGCTGCAAAGAATCTGCAAGAAAATTAATACTCTGGCAAAGTTCGAATCCTAACAAGGTATGTCGGATGGAGAAAAGGGGAAAAAAACCCATGAGTTTTGATGTTATGATCATGTTCTTGGTCTGGTTCTGAATCTTGTGCTGTTCATGAAAAGGGTCTTTTATGTTCTGCTTGCTCAGTTACCTGTTGTTGTTTTTCATTTCTCTACCTTGTCTGATTGTTGAACACGTTTTCATGTAAAATATGATGGTGATTTTGGTAGCTTTAGCTAAAAGTGGGGTGAAAAGTAATATCTTTCCGGTGTGTTTGTGTGTGTTTATATATATGCTTTTTTTGTATAAGAAGGTTGGTGAGGATTAATGAATCTTGATTTCGTTTTAGCTTTCTATTTTCACGTTTGAGATTTCTCTACTCTGCTTGAATCTTTTGCCGTGGTTTCTTAGGTTGTTGGATCTTTCTCTCTTTCCCATATATCTATCTGAATCAAGCTCAGTTTCGTTTCTACGGGGATTTCTCCAAATTTTAATGGGAAAATGCCCCCATTTTGTTGAACTTGTTGTGATGTTTGATTTATTCTTCTTTTTGTTTGGGTTTAAATTAGTCTCTAATGCTAATATCATTAGTAATATTGTTTCTTAAGTGGATTTGCAGCAACTTCTGTTTTTTTTCTGATCTGCAGTTTTGTGTTCATAGTTTAATGTCTAGATTACGGAA
Organism: Dalechampia spathulata; assembly: GCA_948192965.1. Taxonomy (NCBI): domain Eukaryota; kingdom Viridiplantae; phylum Streptophyta; class Magnoliopsida; order Malpighiales; family Euphorbiaceae; genus Dalechampia; species Dalechampia spathulata. The sequence continues at coordinate 10,906 of CANYBF011756476.1, read as the reverse complement.
AGAATTATAATTCTTGCCGAAAAGTTTTGGGAATTGTTTGACAATTGTTTTTTTCTCCTCATCTTCCTCAGATCATGGCAATTCCGCAATATGTTTAAAGGTGAATTTGTTTTTTGCAGAAACAAAGTTGATTGAATCATGTGATTCGCAGTAAAAGAGGTTCTTAGAAAATTCCTGCCAGAAAGGTTTCTTGGTGTTGGTTGAACCTGCCAATTTCTTAGCAAGTTAAAGAATTAGTCGTCTATCCAATGCAAACATCTCAGGATAGTGCAGTAATGGAAGGGCCTCCAGGGTTTTATAACCAACCTGTGCGACGACGGGAGTCGTATTGCTGGCTTCCCTGCGAGAATCAAGACCAATACATGTTGGCTGATGATGGCAACCAGGAGATGCACCTTTCGGCCGAGACATTTGACCAGCGCTGCACGCTAGAATCATCCTCTGGGACTGGTGGTTATCCTGTTCAAAATTCTCCATCTACTTCTAGTTTCTCTCCGAATGAAAGTGGAATTTCACAGCCGAATTCTGGGTCTTGCCTTTTGGATCTGCATGATTCCTCTGAGAATACTAGTGGTTCACCAGACAAGGAATCCTATGTTACTCACAAGCTGAAAGAGCTAGAAAACGACATGCTGGGGTCTACAGACGATCTTGATGTTTATAATGCAATGATTCCTCATGGATTCAATCAAATCACATCTGAGGAACAGAAATGGAAGCTTTTGATGGAGATGAATTCGAGATGCGGCTTGAAAGAAGAACTTTGTGCATGTGCTCAGGCTATTGAAAATAATGATATGATTACGGTTGAATGGCTGATGACAGAGTTAAGGCAGATGGTATCCGTTTCTGGGGAGCCAATCCAGCGCCTGGGAGCCTACATGCTGGAAGGGCTTGTTGCCAGGTTGGCATCATCAGGGAGTGCCATTTACAAGGCACTAAGATGCAAGGAACCAGCCAGTGCTGAGCTTCTCTCTTATATGCATGTGCTCTATGAAATTTGCCCATACTTCAAGTTTGGGTATATGTCAGCTAATGGAGCTATTGCTGATGCAATGAAAAATGAAAGTAAAATTCACATCATTGATTTTCAAATTGCACAGGGAAGCCAGTGGGTCACCTTGATCCAGGCTCTCGCTGCTCGACCTGGTGGGCCACCACAGATTCGGCTTACAGGAATTGACGACTCCACATCAGCCTATGCTCGTGGAGGAGGACTCAACATAGTGAGCCAGAGACTGTTAAGGCTTGCTGAATCATGTAAAGTACCATTTGAGTTCCGTGCAGCTGAAGTTTCTGCTTCTCAGATCGAACTTGAGGATCTTGAGATTCGTCCAGGCGAAGCCATTGCAGTTAACTTTGCTTTCATGCTTCATCACATGCCAGATGAAAGTGTAGGCACTCAAAATCATCGGGACAGGCTGTTGAGGTTGGTCAAGAGCCTATCTCCTAAGGTGGTGACTCTCATTGAGCACGAATCAAATATCAATACCGCCCCGTTCCCAGTCCGTTTTACGGAGGCACTAAACTACTATCTTGCCGTCTTCGAATCAATTGACGTCACTCTACCGAGGGAGCACAAGGAACGGATCAACGTAGAGCAGCATTGTCTTGCTCGGGAGATTGTCAATATTGTAGCTTGCGAGGGTGCTGAAAGAGTAGAGCGTCATGAACCGTTAGGTAAGTGGAGATCGCGATTTTCCATGGCAGGATTTAAACCCTATCCATTGAGCTCTTTTGTGAATGCTACCATCAAGACCCTCCTGGAAAGCTACTCCAAGAAGTATGCTCTGGAAGAAAGAGATGGAGCTCTATATCTTGGCTGGATGGACAAACCCCTGGTTGCTTCTTGTGCATGGAATTGATAAACCAGAAAATATTCCAGGGTTGTTTCTCTTAACGTTTTTCTTCAGATATATAATCTGACGCAAGGTCGTTTTTATGTTTTCGTTTGTGCTGAAAAAGAACCTCAGGAATTTTTAAGTGACTACTTTTGCGATAAATATCAGATTTCCACTTGTAAGAGATTATGGATAATATCAAGCTTGTCAATCATTCCATAGGCATCAATTTCCATTCAATTTTCTACTCTTTGAATTTGATAGAACTAGTTTATGTATAATTCTGGCAGGTGGGTATCTGTTTATTCATCAAGTTTTGAAGGAAGAGTCCTGATAAGTGATCATGGAAACTTCTGATCTATAGAGAAGTCCAAGTTTTCAGGTAAAAACTATGACAAAGCAGGCAAGTACAGCACTAGGATTTCTTACAATCAAAGAATTCGAGTTCGAAAATTCAGTTTCATTCTCACAGCAATCACAATCTTCCTTCACTTCATCAACCTTGCTCGAAACCGTGCCAGCAATTATCCTGCAGACTACCACAGCTCTTTCAGAATTCCTTTTCGAGAAACCAGTCATGTTATCAGTCAATTCCTCACTATTCATGCTAAATCGAATCCCATTCTTCCTGTTATACTCCGTGTCGAAGTTAGATTGAATCATTCGGCAGACCCTGCAACAGGGATCTCTGCAAATCTCAGAAACTCGAATCGATCTTTGGCTGCAGCAAGACATTGTCGTGCCATTAAATCGCAGGAGCTCATTTCCATCAACGCTGGTCCTTGGATGTTGCTTAATTTGATGCTTACAAGAGCTTTGCTTTACTTCATCCCTGTATATCTCAAACCTGTCAAGAATTTGAGCCGAGTTCTTCACTCTCAAGACCTTTAGTATTTTCCTCCAAGGCTTTGACGGACTTCTTGACGCTTTTTGAAAGATAAGCTCGGTGACATTCCTTGCTGGATCAGTAATTTTGAGCTCTGCACAAATTACAAAATCAAATATGAAAATTTGCTAAAGTAACAATTTTTATGCAACCATTCAACTCAACTAGAAAAAAGTCCATCAGGTTTAAAGTAAATATACAAAGATTTATATCTATCTGAATCAAAAGATACAAGTAATAAAAAGGCCGAGCATGGAAAATAATTAGCAAAATAGCAGATGGGTTCCATGGGGTGTAGTGAAGGACAAAGAAAACATTAAATAAGAGAAATTGTCGTGTATGGGAGAGTCCGATTTGTCAAACGCTGCAATTCAGAAAGCGTCAAAAAAGGCATGAAAAGGGGCAATTCTGACAGCCAACATTTCAGAAATCTCTCTCTCTGTCGCTCTCTCTTTCAATTTCAGAAATCTTGCAATCATTTCTGGTCCCTGCCATTTCCTTGTTTCCTTCCTCCATTTTCTCTATATTTTCTCATGCCTCTCCTTAATTTGGCATTTCAGACTGTCCGCCGAAGCTTTTTATTTTATTTTTATCTATTTTTTGTTAAAACTCCTATTAAAAAAACAAATTTTTTTTAGAAAAACTATTTTAAAAATATCAAATAATAAATGTAAAATAATTTACCTCATATTTTTTCATCTTAATAATATATTAAAAATTATGATATGAATACTTTTTAATGAGTCTAAAGATCTGAATTTAAGATTTTGTCAAAATATTTTATTTAAAGATAAATATAGAAATTACCATTTAATTTTATTAATTTTGAAATATAAAGATGTATTTTTTTTATGATATTATGGTTTTGTAGTTTTATTTTTAGACCATTGTAGTAATAGGAGAAAAAATATCATTAAATTTGTAATATTAAATGTTAATATATTTTAAATTTTCAATAATATAATCATTTATAAGATGATTTAGTACAGAACTATCAATAATAGGCTCAAAATGTATGAATTATATATATATATATATATATATATATATATATATATTAATTTAATTAGCAATAGAATGAAATAATTTTTGAAATAAGTTGATAATGTTATTTGAAGTTATTCAATTATTAGTTTCATAGTAAATGATTTTAATTTATAAAACTCATATTATTTAAATGTATAATTATAAAAATCTCATATTTTTCATAATATAAATATTACGAAAAATATAAAATTTCTGTATTTAAAAATTAAAGGTATTTTTTTTATACATTTCCCTTTAATTTATAGACTCGTGAAGTAAGCATTCAACTAAATATTAATTATTTCAAACTCCATGAAACTCATTGTAGTGAGCTTGGGAATTGCTGTGTTTTACTGACAGGCCCAGTTGGAAGGGTGAAGAAAGTAAGCACCGAGGACATGAAGTTGGAAGAATTAGCAGTTATGAGAGGTACTCCATGACTGTGATTTCGTGCATATGTTTCTGGTTTCTCCTCTTTCAGGTTCTGAGTGTAAAAAAGGAAAGGAAAGGAAAGAAAGAAACTTACCAGAGAACCTTGGTCTGGAGAGATACCCTCTGATAATGGCATCTCCAGAAGATTTTCTGAGCTCACGAATGAGATGTCTGCTAATTGGTGCTCCGTTTCTTCACATTGCAGTTTACTACATCAGCTATAGTTAGCTTATTTCCGCAGTACGCATTTTTCTTCAACAACTCCCATAAAGCCAGCATCTCTTCCTTAGCTTGCCCTTGTTTCTTTGGAGGCGTCTTCTTCTTCTTCTTCTTCCTCCTGTTAGTCTGCTTGGGATGTATGGGAATGGGGTTGAAGAAGAGAGAGCTTTATCTATGCAGAAGCTTTAAGAACCATGGGAAGTTTGGTTGTAGAGGAGAAATGGAACTAAGTTGGTTGCCTGCCTGCATGCCAAAGACAAAATTGGTGAATTTAACGTCTTTTGTATGCTATCTCCACAGCATTTATGATATCAGCCCCACTCTATTTCTATAAATAAACTAATAAAATAACATTCAATGAAATGGGAAGCCATATTTTCCTGAAAAGAAAGAAAATTGATGATGGAAATGGAAAAATAATTCAAGAAGCTTGGATTACTGAAGACACCATAATTCCACTGCTATTCGACTGACACCCCCAGGCAGGTATTATCCTAAACCAAGGGAAACAATCCAGTAAACTAGACACAATGATCTAAAAAATATGGCTTTAAAATTTTATTCCCATTCTAATAAAATTCTAAAAATATTTACTAATTCTGCAAACTCATAATTCTTACTTTTTGTAAAAATATTTTTATTTTTGATTTTTCTTTTTATATAAAAAAAAATTTATTTTAATCCCTAATATTTTTCTATCAAACCTTATATGTATTAATTAACTACACTAGCTTTTATTATTGAGATTATTGTCTAGACTTTCTAATACCTTTTAATTTTTTATATTCGTTATAATAACAAGAACTAGTTACAAATCCTAAAGGTGCTCTATTTTCGAGAAAATATTTTTCAAATTCATTATGTCTCAAAATTAATTCTTCTAAGTGTTTGGAATGTTGATTTAAATTTTGATTTAATGTTTGCACAATCATTCTTAGAGAAGTAACACGATCAATAACAGAATTTAACAATGCTATTACTGAGTCCTTACCTGCATCATGATCTAAATGAAAACATTCAGGACTAGAACAATTATCAGTCATAACACAATTATGAACACTTCTATTTTCACAAATCAATGACTTTCTTTCAAGCCCTTTTCTTCATACACAATATATAACAGTTACAAATATATATCACACAATAATATTTAACCAAGATACTAGGTGTTGTAATCAGTGGTGCTGAAATATAGTTTCTATTGGACCAATAGCCCTTAATCTCTATTTTCCAGCCAATATACCTTAGTTCACATAACAATTTATATAAGTATATATAGTATAGACATGTACCATACAGTAGACCGGGTCCACTAAGCTTTTGCAATAAAAGCCTTATACTGTTTCCTGCTCGTCACCAATAATCACCTTGACAGGTTGAAAGTTCTTATATGCTCTGGTTGCCCTCTTTTCTTCTTTAGGATTTACTGCAAACACTCTTTCAAAAACATACCATTTAATAACAGTATATTAAGGTACACGGGAGTTGAGAATATTATCTAGAAATCCAATGATTCAGTTGATCAATGCTAGGGTTCTTTATGCTTCTCTGTAATTGCATTGTTCGTTATGGAATTCAATATGCTGATCACGCACTTCTTTTCCTATTTCTGCAAGTTCTTGTTTTAAACTCCTTACTATACTTAGATTTGGAAGATCTAATAGACACAAACTATCTACAAATTTATTGATTGTAGTAAAAGGCATAGATAAAAGAATGAAATTTTTAAGAATTTTGAAATTTCAGAGAATTTTAGAAAGATGCTTCTAAATATATTTTTCTCCTCCTTCTCGAACTCAATGAGTTAAGGGGTATTTATATTACAAAGCTGGTATCTCTGGTACCGTTTGTTAGCTCAAAAGTAAAAATAGACAACTGAAATGGTCGACAAAGTATTTTGGCCTATTTTCAGTCCTTTGACAAAGTTGTCAGACTCGTGACTTATAGTGGGTAGTGGGGTTCCCATTTTTATCAGGAGTCTATATTATTAACACAACACACCAAATCAAAAGCAATCACAGTTGGTGTCGATAGACTATTAACCAGCTTTACATATTTATCATATATGCATAATAAAAAGCAAAATAATTATAGTGGGTGTCTGCTAGTCAGTACCCGCACTCACATGATAAAAGGTAAAACTATAATTGCAACTGGACAAATAAGAAAGGTCACCTCTGTCAGTAGAGATAAGATTCCTTCTTATCTGACTCATGACACTTGGCCACCTACCTGTTAGTAGGCATCATGCATGACAGCTTGCACATCAATTTCGTGTGGGTCTTCATCTTCCTCTGAATCTTCTTCTCTTTCTAGTTTTTGTCTGATCGACTCTATCTCTCCTTTGATTCCTCCATTGATGTAGAGCCATTGCTTGAAAGTATTAGTCTGAAAATTCAAACTGATATATTTTTCTTTAAGCTTATAGCAGAGATTTATGGCTCTTTATCTTCCAACTTTGAACTTTGGGTTTCTTTTAACTGATCCAGACATACTTTCCCTTATTATGGACACGAACATCCTTGTATCACTAAGAATCAATTGATCGTAATCATAAGCTATCTTATCTAAGGTTGTTTTAAAACTCTCAATAAGAGTAGCTTTATTAATATCATTGATTGCTTCTTGATTCTTCTACTTTTCTTCCATGCTGTCTCTATCAATTGCTTAGGGTTTCACCATTTTGTAACAAGAACTTTGATACAGTTCCCACAATTAATATGGATACCGAGGAGTTCCATCTTCTTCGTATTCCATCATTGTACTGGTTATCATAAATGTAATCAATCCATACTTAAGATTTAATTTCTTTAATCCCAATCTTATGATAGCTGGTAATTCTTCCCTTGTTTTTTCTAAATCAATCTCTAAAACACTGACCAGGCTAACATCAACTAGGCTCAAGCTAACTGTAGCCATTTTTACTTCCATTTGGAGCCTAAGACCCGCTGATCAACTACGGATGTATGGATATAACAATGTGTTATTTTTTAGTAGGTTTCCTACTGGATCAACAACTCTATTTTTGATTTCATCCCTGATGTCTTTGGGCATATACAGCTCCACTCTTTATAAGACTTCCTTCCTTTTTTGTACTTCATTCATCATTTGTTCCTCGCCTCTAGAATAGAGATCAAGCTTTTTCTCAAGCTTCTCAATGTACTCTGTAGTCTCTTCAATGGCATCTTTTAAATGGTTATGGTTCATCTTAGATAACCCTTGTTGAAGCTTAGAATACAAACAGAACCCTTTTTACGAGAGTTCTTGACTATTCCTAGTCCATGCTTCTCGAGCATCATCTTGTTTAGGATTATATTTTTCTACCTTCAAAGGCTCATCCCATTCTCTACCCTGCTTATTCTTCCATCCTGATGTTTTGAATTTTTTAAGAGGAGTATTGGTATATGATGGTTTTGAGTACTTCACCCAATAATCAAACTTCCCTGATGGCTCTCCAAGTAGCCCTGTCACATTTTATTCTTCAAGAGGGTTCTCCTCTTCATCAAGAAGATCTTCGTTAGAGAAAGTTTCTTTTAACTCTTCATCATTCATCAAACAGTTGGGGACTGGCTCAGTGGGTAATCCACTTTCTGTCATATGACTTTATCACCAAAGCTGGGTTTGCTCTTCATTGGGCCGCCTTCTTGGGCCAAGGCTTTGCCTTTTTGTTCTCTTTCAAAAACCTAAAGAATCTAATTCTTCAACCGCTCTTCCTATTTTGTTACAAGATTTTGAGCCAAGGCCATTTTTTCTTGGGCTTTTGGATTTGCATCTATAATCTTGTATGGATAATTGAATGACCAATGTTCAGTCCGTTTGCAATGCCAGCAAAGACTTTATGTTGACATCCTTGCTTTCTTTCCCATTCTCCCGGAATCAGAGCTTTCGCTCTCAGACTTCTTTCTTTTGAGAGGACATTATTTCCTTATATGTCCCTGTCTCTTGTAGTTCTAACATAACTTGCTTTTGGCAGCATGATCCATCTGTAAAATTAACAAGTTCACGAGAAAGAGAGTCAGCTATTACATTTTTATTAGAAGGAATATATTCAATATCAAACTTATAATAACTAAACTATTCTTGTAATATCAAAAGTCTAGTTTGCCTAGCCTCTTTAAAGTTTAAACTCATAAGTCCTTTCACATAAGTTGAATATGTTATAAGAATGAACTTTTTAGGAGCTAAAAAGATATAAAAAGCTCTTATACCATTCTTTGCAGTAAGTGTTTCTTTTTCATGAATTGGATAATTCATTTCTGCACCTTTAAAAGTTCCAGACCAGTACTTACAAATAGGTTCAGGTTTTTTACCCTTAATTTTAAGGACTGCACCCCAATTACTATCTGAAGCATCTGTTTCTATAACTAACTCATCTGCATCTGAAGGCAATTCTAGAAAAGACAAATCTCTCATTCTCTCTTTTACCTCTCTGATTGCTTGTGTATCCTCATCATCCCAATACCAAGGTGTTTTATCAGAAGTTTTCTTTGAAATTCATCCTAAGTATTTAGATATATTTTTAACAAATTGTCAAGCATAATTAGCAAGTCTGCAAAACCTTTGTACTTGCTTTTTATCTTCCAATTCATCAGGAAACATAGCTGTCTTTTCTGATATATGGTCTTGCAACCATACCTTACCTCTAGCTATCTCTATTCCTACGAACTTCACACGTTCCTTGAACCATTATATCTTTCTTTCTGATAGAATTATACATTCTCTTTTAAAGATATTAGTCATTTATTCTAAATGACTCATGTGTTCTATTTCATTATTGCTAAATAATAACACATCGTCTATGTAGACCACACAGAACTTTTTAATGCTTTAAAAACATTATCCATCTTTCGTTGAAAAATGCTAGGTGCATTCTTCAAACCGAATGACATAACCAACCATTCATACATTCCTTAAGGAGCATTGAATGCTATTAAAGGTATTGAATCCTCTTCCATCTTAACTTGCCAATAACCACTCTTTAAGTCAAATTTAGAAATAATGGAAGGTTTTTTAAGACTTAACCTGTCTATAACATCTCCTGCTGTAGGAATCTTATAGCCATCATCCTTGGTAACATTGTTTACCTGACAATAGTTTATAACCATTCCTGCTTTTCCTTTTACCTGTTCTGCATGATTGATTACCATGAAAGCTGGACTAGAATGGGGACTTGTGTTATCCCTAATTAATCCTTTTTTAAGCAATTCAGGAATTTATTTTTCAAATTCTTCTATCATTTCTCCAGTATATGTGATATTTTTTGCTCTAATGATAGTGTTTATGTCTTTTAGTTCTAATTTAACCTTAATGTCATTTAAAGCCCATAACTTTAATGGATCTTCACTAAAGTTATCAGTAAGCTTAACTAAAAACTTATCCCACTTTATCCCAGTTAATTACATGTTATGTACAATAGGATTTTCTATTATATTATGTGTCTCAGTACACAACTGTTCATGCCAATTGGTATCATTTGAATTTTTGAATTCAAATAAGTGGTCAAGCCAATAGTCACCATGTTGGGCTAGCACTCTAAAAGCTGGTTCATAGGGCATGGTTCCATATATGTTAGATATTGGAACAGGATAAAAGTCAAACTTAAGTTTAAGTTTTGGTTTTATTTGGATTGGAACTTTGACTTTCGTAAGAGAAACAAATTTTATAGTTTGCATAAAGGGGCAATTTTCTTTTTGTCCTTTTAAGAAGGCATTTCTTAAGATAATGTCTGCATCTAAGTCTGGAAAGGCTAAGAGTGTCACGCCCAGCCCATACCTGGAGTAACATGCTCCCGTAGCATACACAATGATCTACCGTATGGCAAACCACTGTATACACTACAAGGGATACCTGTACATACATATAAATAAACGTCGTATGGGGACCACATGTAGTATGGCGGTAAAAACAGTAAACAGAACCAAACATCACCCTGGATATCATTACACATTCAATTGAATGTACAAGTGTATAACAAAAGTATATTTATTAATATACAACGGTTCTGATTTACATTATCCGTACAAACCACCATAAAACTACAATACAATACTGCCTCACAAAACTATACAAGCTACTACACAAGGCTAACAAAAAGAACACATGCTCGCTGCTCCAGACCACCTTGAGACATGGATTCGCTGATGAATCCACCTCTCCGCTGATGTCAGCAATCACTGCTCTGGGCCTTCTGCCGGAGGCTCGAAACCTGCATTCATCAATTGACAAATGCTGAGTCGAAGACTCAGTGGTACTTGCCATCGCACACACGTAACACATATACATACATGTCAAGTAACAAGCAATACAATGCAATGATATGTTGCCCCATTCTGTTCCTGTTCTGTACTCTCTTTCCTCTTTCCTTTTTCCCTTATTGTGCACAATGTATTCCCATGCTGGATCCCTATGTACCGGTATTCAACTCCCGAAGGAGGACAACTGAAATCCTTGGCCCGTAGGCCCCTTTGTTATGCCTATGGTTCGAACCTCAACTCCCGTAGGA
>CANYBF011756143.1:0-10508 GCA_948192965.1 Dalechampia spathulata | reverse complement strand
AGGCAGCTGGAAAATATGTTCTGTAAGTACAGAACATACAGAATAGGTTATTGGGGATTGCGGGCCCCGCTTCTACTTAGTGGGCCCCACTAATGTACTATTCCTATGAATAGTACCCGGGACCAAAAATGTAATATTTTGCATTCTAGGTATTTTTCCTTTACACAGGCAATAGGGAAGTGTGTCCTGTACGTATAGAACACTCAGAATACGTGGCGGGTCCCGCCAGGCGCCATGGGGGGCCCCACCAGTTCTGAAATGTTCTATGCGCCAGAACACACAGAAGAAAGCGCATAGGCCTAGACATATAATCAGGATCTATACTAGGGATTATTTCCTAGCCAAATCAATATAAATCCAAAACTATACGATGGTGAAAAGTCAGGGTCAACACACCCAAAAGCCAAAAATATTTTCAAACATATATTCATCAGCCACACAAATGCATAATACGCATGACTATCATTATAACATGATGAGATGAGATGCAAGTGCCAAAAGTAAGGCCAAGTACCTGGCAACTAAAGGGGATTCATAATAGTCTTATATATACTTGTTTTATCAATCCTTGTAAAATGTGAATGAAAATATGAGGATTATTTAAGGCATGTTTATGGTATTTCTTGGATTTTGAGAGAAAAACTACAAAGAAGGGAAAGACTTATCAGCAGGAAACCACTATGCCAAGCACCCAGGTGCTTGTAAAGGCTGACATCAACTAGATAAGAGTAAAGGTAATAAAATAGGCAATAAGTAAAAAGAAAAGTGAGAGTTTACTTGTTTTGGTCTGATGAAACTAGTAAATTTTAGATTTGGAGACCTGCAAAGATGGATATATAGAGCAAGGTATACAGAGGAAGAGTTTCACTAATCCTCATACAAAGTCAAGGGATCGATGCAAATTATATAAGTCAAACCAAAAGACATCAAATATTCAAAAAAATGAGTATCAAAGTCAATTACATACTCATAATTCATTTCATCCTACTAAGATATGTGTTGTAAACATAAGAGTTGGTACTACACATCAAAAGAAGCAGAAGTAAAAAATTTTCTAAGCATGTGAATTATACTCTCCTTTTAGTTGCTTCCAACAAGCTTTAGTAGCGTCTAACATCGTATGGATCTACTTAAGCTCTAAATGGAGGTTAGCCATCATCTTGACATTACTCTGTAGCAAACCTTAAGGCAAGTATACTTGACTTCTGGTCCATTCACATTCGATCTTTGAGGACAAGCTAGTCAAGATAAGAGTTTATTGTATGGATTTAAGATTGGCGATCCTATTTTACAACTCCTTTATTTCTTTCTCTATTTCTTCTAGTTCTTTTGGTTGCTTCCTCTACCATCTTGACCTAATTCTACCACTCTACTACACATTCTTTATACTTTTGATATTAGTTTCCTAAAGAGCTGCTATTAGTTTCCTGGAGAGCTGCTAGTTTAATTGTCTAGATTCAATATATTTTTGGAAGAGTTCAACAACTTCCGTCCTTAAGGTTGTTAGGTGGTCTCCTGTAAGAGTATTAGTAGCAGCTGCTATGAGACAAGTGAAGGTAGATGAAAGGTCATGCTGCTAGTTTTCACTCAATAGTGAAACATCCAAAGAGAGTATAAGAGAAAGTGTAGTCCGAGTAACCTCTATGTCAACCTCAGTAATGGCGAGACTTTTCTTTTCTACCTTAGGAGGTGACTCAATCAAAAAATCAAACTTTAAAATCTCTATAAATGCTATAGTCAAATCAGATCAAATATTGGAGAAGTTCTAATAAGAAAAAACACAATCAGTCAATGATTATTTGACAAAAGAAAAAGTTGAAGGAAAATCAAGGGAAGTTAAACTTAGTGAGGAGGAAGCAAGTGCTCACAAGTCCATAAAGGTGGTAGTTTCTTTACCTTTAGAAGGAAAGGAAGGATCACTCATATTTACAGTACATTAAAGTAAGTCAGAAACATATATTAGATTTAGAAAAGGGTAGAGTATGGATCATTACAATCAAACTAAGCAAATGATAAATCTAGAGATGTAGGAGTTAAACTCGAATTAAGGTCACTAACACTATCTGAAGTAGAATTCTAAGAAAGTTCATACAAGCTTAAAGGGATGGAAGATGAGAGGTATTCCTTGCTAGTAACTTTTTATGGCTCCTCCCCACTTAAAATACTCTATGCTTTGAGATCCTTTGATAACTTAATAGGATTATCTTCACTTTCATCTTGAAGTTATGGTTTGTTAAGTAAGGGAATTTGAGAGGATCTTTTAGAAGGTGACACCCTTGACTTTGAAGTTTATTATGTCTTCTACGTTTTATGCATAGGAGTAATGGAGGAAGGGGCATGTCATTTCCCTGTGATACTTACCAAAAATCCAAAGTTATGTTCAATACCTCAAGCAACAAGCAAACAAGATAGTTAAGAGGAAGATAAGAATTAAAGTGTTACCTAATGGAGTGGAGGGATTTAATGGAAAAGGGATGTTGATTCCTTAGCCCTCCACTTTTTAAAAGCATGAATGGCTTGGTCATCAATAAGGAAAAAACATCTCTATAAAGGGTAAATAGTCTTTGTTAAAGTCTGGAAGGTATTCCTATTCACCTCATGATTTAACAGATAATAATAGTTGAGTATCAAAATGGTCTGCTCTAGCCTAAACTACCTACTTCATAAGCAAGGTAGATATAGGGAAAGAGCCCTATAAGAGGTGTTGGGATGATGTGAGAAAGCATTAACACCATTTGTGAGAAGTTCCTCATGAAGGAAAAGATGACTCTCTTGCTAATGTCTAGGAAAATGTATAGGCAAATGTCTAGGAAAGTATCCAAGTCATCAAAAAATAAGCTCAACTAATATATGGCCATTAATCCCCCCACCCCCCACCCCAAAAAAAAAACTAATAGTTATGTTGTGGTCCTTATTCTCAAGTTGCATAAGAAGGGAAAATTTTTTAAAGAAGTCATGCTACAACATTGTTCATCAAGCATTTGGCAATAGAACCCCTCAAGTGGCCTCACAGCTACAAAAACTAAACATAACTTGAATAGATAGCATCAGGTTGGAAGAGAACTTTTTCAAATTTTGTTGTAGGGTATTAAGAAAGATGAAACCTAGAGCAAACTCAAGGTTAACAACTAATGCTTGAGCCAAGTCAAAGTGTTCAACATTGAGCTTCCCACTGCTTGGATAAAAGAGACCTGAAACAAAAATACACGAATGAACAATGATACGAAGTAATGAGGGAAACAAAGTTAATAATGTAAAGAATTATACTTGTATAATAAGATCCACAGGAAATAAGTATGCTCTTCAATAGTGGATAAACTACTCTTAGATGACTTGGATCTTATCATCGAAGAATATGAGGTGTCATCTATAAACTTGAGTATTATATTCAAAAAATCTAGAGAAGTAGGATCAATTAGAGCAAAATATTCATCTTCCAAGATGGGTAGGCCAGTAATCATTAAACTATCCTTTGGAGTTATAGAAACATATTCAAATAGGAACAAAAAAGAATTGATCTTTGGGTTCCATAGGCGAAGCAACGCCTTAACTAAGTCCTCCTCCAACTCCATGGGCAGGGTAGATAACTCCACTAGTTTCATGATACCCATTTTGATCCAATCATATGCATAACATGGCTTTAATCTGACAATCCATTCTAACCATTCTTCACTTGGGCAAGGCTACAGTTTCTTAATAGAGCACATCTTACTGAAATGCTTTGCTAAGTATGGCATCAACTTACTTTATGCTATTAAGGTCTTAAATTTTAATGTGAATCGATAAAAAAAGGCAAATGAAACATCATGGCAACAGAAAAAACTCAAATACCTTGACTTGGCTCAGGCACTAACTACTGGCCTCAAGTTTTCTCTAGAGAAAACTCAACACGAATCGATAAAAAAGGCAAATTTAATTATCAGCTCTGGGGTCTATTTTCTTGGGGCCCTACATCAAAATCTAAAAAGGTGTTCTTCCAACCTTGAGGCTATCTATTCAAGTTATATCTAATTTTTGCAACTATAGGGTCATACATACTTTCTTGAACTCAGTGATTCTAACTCCCACTTGAGGGATTTCATTGCCAAATGTTCAATGGAATAATATTGTAGCATGAATTCTCCTAAAATATTCCCCCTCCTATGTAGCATGACAATAAGGATCATAGCACAACTATCAATTTCAGTGGGGAACCAGTGGTCCCATATTGGTTGAGCTCATTTTCTGATAACCTAGACACCTTCCTAGATGTTAGCAAGAGAGTCATCCTTTTTTTCATAAGGAACCGAATGCTTCTCACAGGTAGTGTCAATGCCTTTTCACATTATCCCAGCATCTCCTACAGGGCTCTTTCCCTATATCTATGCTTGCCTATAGAGTAGGCAGTTTAGGTTGGAGCAAACTATTTTGATACTCAACCACTATTGTCTGTTGAATCATGAGGTGAACATAGACACCTTTTGATAAAGAATCTCTACCCTCTACAGAGTTGTCTTTTTCCCACTGATGACCAAGCCATTCATGCTTTTGAAGAGTGGTAGGCTAATGAATTAGCATTCTTTTTCCATCAAATCCCTCCATCTCCATTAAGTAACACTTTAATTTTTATCTTTCTTTTAAGTGTCATGTTTACTTGTTGCTTGAGGTATTGAACCTAATTTTAGATTTTTGATAGGTATTACAAGGAAATGACCTGCCCCTTCCTTCATCATTTTTATGCATAAAAAGCAAAAGACACAACAAAATCTAAAGTCAAGGGTATCATCTTTTAAGAGATCCTTTCAAATTCCCATACTTAGTAAACTACAACTCCGAGATGAAAGTGAGGATGATCCTATCGAGTATAAATCTAATCTATGTTTCTAACTTATTTTAATGTACTACGAATATGAGTGATCCTTCCTTCCCTTCTAAAGGTAAAGAAACTACCACCTCTATGAACTTGCCAGCACATGCTTCCTCTTTAGTAAGTCTGACTTCCTTTGATTTTCCTTCAACTTACTCTTTTGTCAAATGATCATTAACTGATTATGTTTTTTCTTACCAAAACTTCTCTAATATTTAGTCCCGCTTAACTATAGCACCTATAAAGACTTTGGAGTTTGATTTTCTGGCTGAGTTACCTCCTAAGGTAGAAAGAAGAGAGTCTTGCCCTTAATCAAGCTGACATAGAGGTTACCCACACTACACTTTGTCTATCTCATAGTAACTGTTATTGATACTCATACCAGGGATTACCTGACAACCTTGAGGACATAAGCTATTGTACTCTTTCAAAAATACACTAAATCTAGATATTTAGACCAACAGTTCTTTGGGGAACTATAGTTTTTCAAAGACTAATATCAAAAATATAAAGAATGTGTAGCAGAGTAGTGGAAGCAAATCGAGATAGTAGAGGAAGGAGCCAAAGAACTGGAAGAAATAGAGGAGCTACAAAACAGGATCACAAGAGCCATAAATATTTCAAGCACATAATCACTAATCATATAAATGCAGTTGATTGTAAGTGTAGTACTATGATATGTAAGTATGATTAGTTGTTGAGTAGAATATGCTTTGTAACTATGAAGCATGATAAAACTTGCATAAGCTAACGCCTTTGAGTTTAATATCTCGATTTATCCTCGTAAGATAGCATGGAAAGTAATTGTTATATATTGATAAGGTCATTAAGCCAAAGAAGAAAAAGAGAGAGAAATAAAGAAGACATCTTGGAGTTAAATTCATCTCATTAAGAGTATTGTTTGGCTATGTGTCCTATAAAGTGCAAAAGTAGGAAGTCACAAGGTACCAGTAATGGTTCATAAAGGAGCAAGTGTCAAGCTAATAAAGGCCACTTAGTAAACGATAATGGTAGACACCATACTTACCTATGAGTGTACACAAAGAAGGAATCAAATCAATGGTTACCACCTAAGTCTCTAGCAACAAAGTATGCATTCACTTGATAAATATGGTTGATACCTCAAAAGAGCTAAACCATTTTTAAGTGATGGGAGAAGAGTGATGTTGATCGATTTTGAGTTAAAATGGTATTGGTGCCTACATAATACTTAATATTCAATCATGTGATTTATGAGCTGTCAAGTTATATAGTAAAGTAGGACTAGATACCTAAGGGTTGAATCATGTTAGACTATAATAAAGGAATGATAGAGGTGCTTGGAGAGGAAGAAACCGCCATAATATTCCCTACAAAAAGATATAAGATAATCTCAAAGTAGTAAAGAGAGCCATAAAATAAGTAAACCTTGCAAGGTTGGATAGTATGAGGGAAGCTAGTTGGTCGAGTTTAAGAGTGCTTCGGTGACAAGTGAGTTATGAGTTTATATATTGTAAATTGGGTTACGTGTCAATCAGGTCAAGTTTTAAATTCAAATTTAAAGGTTATGAAAATCTTTTTAATAGTTAGAGTTATTAACAATGTTTATGTTTTCACTATTTTTCTTTGTTTGTGACATTTAAGTTTTAGTTCCTTAATATTTTTCAATAAATGTTTGAGATTTTAAGATTTAAATGTTTATTTTGACACTTAAAGTTTTAATCCTTTAAGTATTTTGATAAGATATTTAAGGTTTAAGGTCTAAGTCTTTCACTTTTCAATATTTAAATTTTTGTTCTATAGCATTGCTAGGATTTAATTATTTTAAATGCTTTGTGGTTTCTTTTTCCTAAATAGAGGTAAATTTTTTAAGTATCAAGATTTAATTGTTTTAATTTAGTTTTTAAATGTTTTGGTTTGCTAAGAGTATCTGATGTTATAGATATTTAAGTTGTAATTTCTTAAATATTTTTGATAAAGTTGAAGGTTTTTAAGATTTAAATACATTATTTTTGATATTTAAGTTTTATTTTTTATTTTTATTTAAGTTTTATTTTTTGATAAATGTTTAAATTTTAATATTTTATTTTTTAAAAATGTTTAAAGATTGATTTTTAAGTGTTTTGTTTCAATCTTCATTAATGGCTAAGTATTAATATATAAATATTAATAGTCAAATGTTTTCGGCAATATTTAGGTTTTGGTGTATAAATATTTTATTTTTATTTATTAATATTTACACGTGTTGGCTAATGGTTAATTTTTTTTATATTTTAAATGATTATATTAATTTTGCTTTTAATATTCAAGGTTTTTATGATTTATCTCATAATATTTATCATTTTGATAATTCTATATAATTTTTTGAAATAACTTCCAATTTTACTCTTTTTTAATTTTAATTCATCATTAATTATCAATGTAATTTTTAAGATTTTAAATGTCTTTTCATTCTTATCTAAAATTCTTTTAAATAAATTTGACATTGATATCAATATATTTAATCTTTCAAGAAAAACATAATTAAGGTAAATAAGGGTATTTTAAGAAAATTATTAAATTTTAAATGATATTCTTAATTTATATATCAATCTCTAAAATGATAATTAAAAAAAGATGGTGGGAGCAATATTTATATTCTTTTTTAATAAAATCCTAGTTTCTCTTTCTTTCTTTCTTTCTTTCTTTCTTTCTTTCTTCCTTTCTTCAACAAGATCAGTATTCAAAAGGCTGATTTCCTCCAAATTCTAAATTCTTCTTCACAACTGATAAATTGTAACTTTTTTGAACAATTGATAGAACATAACAATAGATTTTTTTTAGGTTTTGCATGCATCTTGATTACCGATTTTTCAAGAAGCAATGGACAATATAAATGATAAAAGAAAAATGGGTACCTTAGGCTCGTCGACAATAATGATGAGAATGGTAATTGATGGAAGAAGAATAGTGAGCTTTGTGTTTTCTGACGATAGTCTGGTGAAAACAAATATAGTTGACAAACTAGACTCTATTATTTTTAGAGTCCTCACATTTGGGAGGAGAGAGCAATAGCGGTAGTTTGCAAGGGTTTGTGACTCGTCAATGGTAGTAGAATGGGATGGTCTTAGTTTGGCGAGGGTTTACGACTCGTCAATGGTAGTAGAATGGTTTTTGATATCTATAAAGGAGATGGTTTTTTCAATGGAAAGTTATTTTCTTGTTATGAATGGGGCAAATTGGTGGAGGTAAATTGTGAGGGTGGTGACATTTGAGTAATAAAGGAATTTGACAAAGGGCTTAAAATGAAAATTAATATGGTAGAGGCAAGAATAAGATGAATAGTTATAGTGATAAATGTTTTTATGAGGTATATGAGGATGGAAAGTTTAAGGAATTGAGTATTAAGATTAATAATTTCTCTTAATTAAATTTATATGTAATGCTTTTATGGGATCCAGTCATTCATGTCACACCTGCACACACATAGCTTGGACGTTTTATAATTGCATTGCATAATCTGTGAATTTTTGATGAATAGTGATTTATTTTATTTTATTTTAGAATTGTTAAATGTATGGATATTTAAGTTGATGAATTATCATGCTTAAAGCATTGAGTTATGATGATGTGCTATTATTAATTATGTTAATTAATGATAGTATGGTATTTTATTATAATTAGAAGCATTAAGTTTAGTCATGGTTGTGGGTGAATTAATTGGTTAGATATAATATTAGCTTATTTAATTAGTAAATTGTTTTAAATTATTTTATTTGTTAGTAATAAGTAAGTGAGTTTATACTTAATAATTTTTAAGGGTAATGTCATTATTTTTATTATAATTAGTATTAATTATATAGGGTAATATGTTTAATTATTTAAATGGTAGAGTTATTGTTTTGATTCTTATTTTGTATTAATAAGTTCAATTAATCATTTAATTAATAGATTTTTCATTATTAGATTATGTAATTATTCTAAATAATAAAAAAAATAATATTAATAATCATAGAATTTTATTTGAGTGTAGATCATTATTAAATAAATAAATTATATGATTATTGTATTTATGTATATATATGTTTATTAATATACATTTTTTTTAGAATGATTTATAATTATAGAAATTTTATTTAAATTGAATAATAATATTAATATTAGTATTCAAAATTGGTGAAGTTATCATTTTGGTTATTATTTTGTATTAATTAATTAATATACATATATATATATATAATATTGGAATTTGATAGAGATTATCATAATTTAATAATCATATATTAATTTGTTAATATAATTATTAACAAATTAATATATTTATACCTATATACATGTATAATTAGGATATGTTATATATATATATATAAAGTAATATACTGTTTATTATGTATTAATAGTATGGTTGTCGTATGGTTATAATTACACAATTAATAATGTTTGGTTTTATGGGAAGGGGACAATATTGGCAGTAGTATTGGGAAGTGAATATTTGGCTTTGGTGATTTTAAATTTTTCTTGGTGGAAGTTTAGGGGGACGGTGAGCATGCAATTAAAGTTCCATTTCTTTCCTTGGTGTCTGCCGACCCTTTCTTCTCCTCTCTTTTATTCACAAAATTCTGATTCTTGTTCCTCCTTTTGTCCAAGCCATATCTCTTCATTTTCTTGCTACCGTTTCGTCACCTTAGGCTAGGCTTCTTTTTGTGCCATTTAATTCTTTGAAATTTGAAGGTCCGCTGGTGTTATCTTAAGTGTAGGTTGAAGAAATTCTGTCGTATATCATTAAAGAGATTCTATGCTTTTTCTTTGTTAAGGTCTAGTGGAGCTTTCATTGCAAAGGAAAGGGGCTACTCTTGCATGCATAACCTCTTCTTATTCATCATTTTCTTGCTGTTCTGTGGAGTTGCTGTTGCTGTTTGCTTTGAGGGCATTATTGTGCTGGTGATTCTTGAATTGTCATGTGGAGTTATAGGTTGCATGTGAGATCAGGTTGCCTTTCCTTTATGGGGTTGCATGCTGTAATGATCTTGTGAGTTGTTTGGTTATCACTATTTGTGTAAGAGGAGGGCAGCATCTTCGTCACATACATGCATTTTATTCTGGTTATTTTGGAGTAGTTGCTGTTACGGGATTCTTTATGGGAGCAAGGTTCGATCCTGTCTTTGAACATCCGATAGGTTTGCATATTCCATGTGATGATAGATTAGTTACATATAATCTAGCTATTTTTTTTCTAGCGGGTGCATGCATCTCCTTCTCAGTTTGTAATTCTTGAGGTATGTTTGATAAGTGGATGCATGCACTCTTCTTGTCCAGTATTTTCTTGCTGATTCTTTGAGTTGCAAGTTACGGGTTTGATGAGAGATCAAGAAGCTATTGGTTTATTCTTTCTTGTCAAGATGGGTGAATATGTTTGTGTGTTTTGGAAACTTGTATTGCAGGTGCATTCTGGCTTCTTATTCTTCTTTTCTTACTGCATGCATGTCTTGAGTTTGGGATAAAAATGTAGTTGTCATGACAGATAGTTGTGGAGGTTGTGTTTGTGATATTCGGGCGCTCTTCTTTGGTTGGGGTCCGACCTTGTGTAAGGATCAGATTAGGCGAGAATTGGGTAGCATTTTGTGATTATATATGATGGTGATTTTGGGTTGTTGTAGTGTTGGTTCAATAAGGCATAGAAAGAGTAACTATTGAGGGTTTGTGA